>CM065593.1:198034248-198166748 GCA_033119425.1 Bufotes viridis | reverse complement strand
AATAAGACTCACAGCAGAAGGGCCCACAGGGGTCTCTATGGCTTCAGCTCCCAGATCAGTCATCCTAATGTTTGTAGGGAGCTGAAAGATCACCAGAATATATACCCCTCTTACTTAGGCTTCATGCACACGACAGTTGTTTTTCTCCGTTTCAGTTTTGTTTTTTGGATAGGATCCCATTCATTTCAATGCGTCAGCAAAAAAATGCTGACAGTTTATCAATTTGTATTCCGCGTCCGTTGTCCGTGTTTCCCTTCAGCAAAAAAAGTAGTGCATGTCCTACTTTTTTCTCATTTGCGGACGAGAATAGGCATTTATTACAAGGGATCTGTGAAAACAAAAGAATCCTGAAAAAAAAAACTGATGGAGCATCAGTTTTTTTGCCGATACCGATTTGCGGACAGCAAAAAACAACTGTCGTGTGCATGTAGCCTTACAGACCTCAGATCAGCTGGGCTTCCCTCCAAGACCGGCGCTCTTATTCAAACTTTTAGCTCCGCCCCCATGCCAGGCACACATAGCCGTAAGCCTGGGTCCACTGAAGGTCTCCACATGGCCTGATCCCCTGCGCTTTTCTGGCGGATACCTGCAGGAATTAGAGGACAGACGCCGGGCAAAAAGCACAGCTCCAGCTCCTGCAGCACCAGGTACCCAAGATAGGGGTTGGGGCTGCCGTCTGCCTCCATGCTTGTGGGCAGAATTTTCTTCTTGCTTCACCTTCACCCAGTACTAGCGGTGGGGGTCTGACGGGGTGACGCTAGTGAGGTTTATTATTCACATGTATATGCTTCTAAGACCATGTGTGGGTCTACGGATGTGGATTCCACTTACTACACTGGCAAGTACGGACAGGGACACATGGTTCTCTACCTCCTTCCTTTTCAGAGGCAACAATTGTGGTGATACACAAGCAGGACAGGCCTTCTGACCAGTGTAGCTCCTATAGACCTATCTCGCTGTTGAATATCGACGCTAAGATTTTGGGAAAGGTAGTGGCATTGAGATTGTGTGAATCTCTCAAGTATGATGTTGCTATCCGTACTATACTGTTTGCTACACTCAAAGAATTTGGAGGCTACGTTAATAACCAGCAGACTGCTAGATTTGATACTTTTATCCTTTTATTGAATGTTTTGGCTAAAACTTGCAACATTCTATCTATATCCAGGCACACTCTGTCCCTACCTGTTGAGACTGTCCCTGTTATCACATTCATTCAAGAGTTAGCATTGCACTGGTTCTCATTTGTATATGTCTGCATCTAGTCAGTTATACTAAAAACAATCACGCATCCCTCCCGACATGTTTCGCCACTCATGCGGCTTTGTCAAGAGAGAAAGGGTTATAGCATCAGTTGTTCGTGCTAGAGACGAACTTATATAGCTAAAATGGCTGCACTGGGTATATACTCCTGGCAGATTGTTTAAAGGGGGGAAATTATCTGGCCCCTTTGTACAAGATGTGGATGTGAGGATGTTTTTTTTTTTTCATATACTATGGCAATCTCCGGTCATGAAAAACTTCTGGGAGGACATTCATGCTTTAATAAACACCAGGCTTTGTCTCCTGGGCGTCTGTTCACCCATGACAAGTCTGCTGCGACTCGTTAATTATATAACCCCCACAAAGTATGGCAGGAAATTATACCGTCTACTAATGTATTATGCAAGGAAAACTATTCTTCTCAATTGGAAGAAAATGTCCACTAAGCAACACTGGATGCAATTAATCATCTCAGACCTGACCCTATATAACCTAGTACACGAACAGAGAGGGATACCTCATCATTTCCTTCAAATTTGGGATCCCTGGATTGATGCCCAAATCGTGACGCCTTAGTTGTTTAGGCTTTATGCTCCTGTGGAGGAGTGGTTAAGTGTGTGAACTGAGTCTTTTTTTTTTTTCTTGCTTTACTGCTGCATATTTCTTTTTTTGCTTTTCGCTACTACCCAGTTGCTGCTGAGTAGGTATAGATAGAGGAATGACTGTTTGTATTTACAGTTAGTTGGAGTTCTAGTATTTCTAAAAGTTTAAATAAAAACAGATTTAAAAAAATAAAATAAAATAAAAAGTGCATTGTCCGAACGTGTGTTTAGCACAGCAGGGGGAGTGATCACAGACAGGCGCATTCGCCTGTCCACAGCCAATGTGGACAAGCACACGTTCATTAACCAGCTCAGCCCCCCTAGCTTAAACACCCTTAATGACCAGGCCACTATTTACAATTCTGCACTACACTACTTTCACCATTTATTGCTCCGTCATGCAACTTACCACCCAAATTAATTTTACCTCCTTTTCTTCTCACTAATAGACCTTTCATTTGGTGGTATTTCATTGCTGCTGACATTTTTACTTGTTTTGCTATTAATCAAAAATGACCGAAAAAAAATAACATTTTTCACTTTCTGTTGTAAAATTTTTCAAAAAAAAACTACATTTCTATATAAATTTTTCTATAAATGTATTGTTCTACATGTCTTTGATAAAAAAAAAATCCAATAAGTGTATATTTATTGGTTTGGGTAAAAGTTACAGCGTTTACAAACTATGGTGCAAAAAAGTGAATTTCCGCATTTTGAAGCAGCTCTGACTTTCTGAGCACCTGTCATGTTTCTTCAGGTGCTAGAATGCCAGGATAGTATAAATACCCCCCAAATGACACCATTTTAGAAAGAAGATACCCCAAAGTATTCGCGGTGGGGCATGGTGAGTTCATGTATCATTTCATTTTTTTTCACAAGTTAGCGGAAAATGACACTTTGAGGGAAAAAAAATAATAATAAAGTTTACATTTCTGCAAACTTCTGGCAAAAAAAAAAAAATCTCCCACGGACTCACTATGCCCCTCAGTGTTTACTGTTCTGGCATTTTGGGCAGGGCTAAATTGTGAGCAGCCATGTAAAACCTAAAGGTACTTGTTGGAATTTGGGCCCCTTTACGCACCTAGGCTGCAAAAAAATGTCACTCATGTGGTATCGCCGTACTCAGGAGAAGTAGGGCAATGTGTTTTGGGGTGTATTTTTACATACACCCATGTTGGGTGAGAGAAATATCTCTGTAAATTGTCAACTTTGTATAAAAAAAATTAAAAAGTTGTCATTTACAGAAATATTTCTCTCACCCAGCATGGGTATATGTAAAAATACACCCCAAAACACATTGCCCTACTTCTCCTGAGTACGGCAATACCACAAGTGTGACACTTTTTTGCAGCATGGGAGCGCAAAGGGGCCCTAATTCCAATGAGTACCTTTAGGATTTCACAGGGCATTTTTACGCATTTGGATTCCAGACTTCTTCTCACGCTTTAGAGACCCCTAAAATGCCAGGACAGTATAAATACCCCACATGTGACCCCATTTTAGAAAGAAGACACCCTAAGGTATTCCGTGAGGGGTATGGTGAGTTCATGTAAAATTTTATTTTTTGTCACAAGTTAGTGGAATTTGAGACTTTGTAAAAAAAAAAAAAAAAAAAAATAGCTTGTGCCAAAAAAAAAAAAAAAAATTTCTGTGAACTCGACATGCCCCTCACGGAATACCTTGGGGTGTCTTCTTTCCAAAATGGGGTCACTTATGGGGTATTTATACTGCCCTAGCATTTTAGGGGCCCCAAAGCGTGAGAATCCAAATGCGTAAAAATGCCCTGTGAAATCCTAAAGGTACTCATTGGAATTAGGGCCCCTTTGCGCATCTTGGCTGCAAAAAAGTGTCACTCATGTGGTATCGCCGTACTCAGAAGTAGGAAAATGTGTTTTGGGGTGTATTTTTACATATACCCATGCTGGATGAGAGAAATATCTCTGTAAATTGACAACTTTGTATAAACAAATTTAAAAAGTTGTCGTTTACAGAGATATTTCTCTCACCCAGCATGGGTATATGTAAAAATACACCCCAAAACACATTGTCCTACTTCTCCTGAGTACGGCGATACCACATGTGTGACCCTTTTTTGCAGCCAAGATGCGCAAAGGGGACCCAATTCCAATGAGTACCTTTAAGGAGGGCATTTTTAAGCATTTGAATTCCAGACTTCTTCTCACGCTTTAAGGCCCCTAAAATGCCAGGACAGTATAAATACCCCACATGTGACCCCATTTTGGAAAGGAGTCACCCCAAGGTATTCAGTGAGGGGCATGGCGAGTTCATAGAAGATTTTTTTTTTGGCACAAGTTAGTGGAAATTGATTTTTTATAGTTTTTTCTCACAAAGTCTCACTTTCCGCTAACTTGTGACAAAAAGTTCAATTTTTCATGGACTGAATATGCCCCTCAGCGAATACCTTGGGGTGTCTTCTTTCCAAAATGGGGTCACATGTGGGGTATTTATACTGCCCTGGCATTTTAGGGGTCCTAAAGCACGAGAAGAAGTCTAGAATCCAAATGCGTAAAAATGCCCTCCTAAAAGGTACTCATTGGAATTAGGGCCCCTTTGCGCATCTTGGCTGCAAAAAAGGGTCACACATGTGGTATCGCCGTACTCAGGAGAAGGAGGGCAATGTGTGTTGGGGTGTACTTTTACATATACCCATGTTGGGTGAGAGAAATATCTCTGTAAATTGACAACTTTGTATAAACAAATTTAAAAAGTTGTCGTTTACAGAGATATTTCTCACACAAAGTATGGGTATATATAAAAATACACCCCAAAACACATTGCCCTACTTCTCCTTAGTACGGCGATACCACGTGTGACCCTTTTTTGCAGCCAAGATGTGCAAAGGGGCCCTAATTCCAATGAGTACCTTTAGGATTTCAAAGGGCATTTTTACGCATTTGGATTCTCACGCTTTAGGGCCCCTAAAATGCCAGGGCAGTATAAATACCCCACATGTGACCCCATTTTGGAAAGAAGACACCCCAAGGTATTTCGTGAGGGGCATGGCGAGTTCACAGAAAAAAAAAAAAAATATGTATATATATATATATATATATATATATATATATATATATATATATATATAAACACACACACATTTTTTTTTTTTTTTTTACAAAGTCTCATATTCCACTAACTTGTGACAAAAAATAAAAATTTTACATGAACTCACCATACCCCTCACGGAATAACTTGGGATGTCTTCTTTCTAAAATGGGGTCACATGTGGGGTGTTTGTACTGCCCTGGCATTTGAGGGTCTCCACAATCATTATACGTATGGCCAGCATTAGGAGTTTCTGCTATTCTCCTTATATTGAGCATACGGGTAATGAGATTTTTTTTTTCCGTTCAGCCTCTGGGCTGAAAAAAAAGAAAAAAAAAAAAAGAACGGCACAGATTTCTTCATTCGCATCAATCAATGTGGATGAAAAAATCTCTGCCAAAATCAGTGACTGCGGTGCGGTGGGCTGGGCGCTAACTACCTAACAAGTAGCTAACTAACTGGCGGTGATAAGGGACCCTTATGCCCCATTCACACGTCCGCAATTCTGTTTGCGGAACGGAATTGCGGACCCATTCATTTCTATGGGGACAGTTTTTGTCCCGCTCGGATCCGGAATTGCGGATCCGCACTTCCGGGTCTGCACTTCCATTCCGCAAAAATATAGAACATGTCCTATTCTTGTCCGCAATTGCGGACAAGAAAAGGCATTTTCTATATAGTTCTGGCAATGTGGGGATCTGCAAAATGCGGAAAGCACATTGCCGGTGTCCGTGTTTTACGGATCCGCAAAACACATATTGACGTCTGAATGGAGCCATACAGGGGGGTGATCACGAAGTCTATATGGGATGATCAGGGGTTAATAAGGGGTTAATAAGTGGGGGGGGGGGAGGGGGTGGTGTAGTGTGGTGCTTGGTGCTACTTTACATAGCTACCTGGTTAGGGCCGGATTGGCCTACCGGGATACCGGGAAAATTCACGGTTGGGCGGTAGCCCTGATTGCCGCAAGGCTGGCCGCAGGCACACTGCGCAGCGCTGCTGGCGTGAGTCACGCGCCGCGCACGGCCGGCCGACCTGTGAGCCTGCAGACTGCGCCGCGCACGGCCGGCCGATCTGTGGCCTGCAGACTGCGCGCCAGACCGCTCTGCTCCGATCCCCCCTGTTTCTGGCTGCCGGCTGTGGCTGGCCCGGGCCTTACTTACTGCTGCCCGGGCCGCGCAGTAATACCTCCTGGCCGGCTAGCTGTAGGTGCTGGGGGCGGGGCGCGAGACCGCAGACGAGTGACACATGGGGGGGGGGGGGGGTGGCACAGAGAGGTCAGGACTCAGGAGCTGTGCCGTGCCGCACAGGATGTCACGTGACGTGCCCCGCGCGCTGCAGTGCCAGTGCTAGCTGGTGTAAGGTGGTGTGCTGGCCCCTGCCTCCTCAGCCCCTGAACTTAAATGATCATTCTGGACTGGACTAGAAGAATTATTAAATGATTCTATCACCAATCCATAATCAAGTAAGTGATTGTGGGGATGCCTTGATTCCATCCTGCTTCACAAAAAATAGCATAAGGCCTTTTTCACACTTGCGTTGTGAAGATCCGGCGTGCACTTCCGTCGCCGGAATGCACGCCGGATCCGGCACAACGCCAGTGAACTGAAAGCATTTGAAGACTGATCAGTCTTCAAAATGCTTTCAGTGTTACTATGGCAGCCAAGACGCTACTAGCGTCCTGGTTGCCATAGTAGCAGTGGGTAGCGGGGGAGCGGCATACTTACATTCCGTGCGGCTCCCGGGGTGCTCCTGAATGACGTCAGAGCGCCCCGTGCGCATGGATCACGTGATCCATGCGATCACGTGATCTATGCACTGGGGCGCCCTGACGTCATCCTGGAGCCGCACGGAATGTAAGTATGCCGCTCCCCCGCTCCCCCTACTCTTTACTATGGCAACCAGGACTGTAGCGTCCTGGCTGCCATAGTAACCATTGACAAAAAGCTAAACGTCGGATCCGGCGATGCGCGGAAACGACGTTTAGCTAAAGGCCGGATCCCGACTAATGCCCTTTAATGGGCATTAATTCCGGATCCGGCATTACGGCATGTCTTCCGGATTTTTGGACGGACACAAATCCGCAGCATGCTGCGCTTTTGTCAACGTCCAAAAAACGTTCACATACTGAACGGAAGACATCCTGATGCATCCTGAACGGATTTCTCTCCATTCAGGATGCATGGGGATAATCCTGATCAGTAGCTTTCCGTCCTAGAGACCCGAGGACGGATCTCTAGGACGGAAAGCTAAAACGCTAGTGTAAAAGAGGCCTAAGGCAGCTTCCTTATACAACTCATACATGTGATAAGTGCAAATGACGCACTGTTATGGGGGATCTGTGGATGATACTGTTATGTGTCCATCTGTGGATGACGCACTGTTATGGGGGATCTGCTGTTGATGACACTGTTATGGGGGCACTGTTGATGTCACTGTTATGGGGGCACTGTGGATGTCACTGTTATGGGGGATCTGCTGTGGATGTCACTGTTATGGGGGCACTGTGGATGTCACTGTTATGGGGGATCCATCTGTGGATGTCACTGTTATGGGGGATCCATCTGTGGATGTCACTGTTATGGGGGATCCATCTGTGGATGTCACTGTTATGGGGGATCTGTGGATGTCACTGTTATGGGGGATCTGTGGATGACACACTGTTATTGCGCAGCACGGCAGTGCATGGCAGAGATCGGCGGACTAAAAAGTACTGCATGTCCGACTTTTTAGTCCAGCGATCTCTGCCGTTATAGTTAATGGGGACAGACCGGCAGCACGGCAGTGCACGGGTACTTGTGGCATGGCGGATCCGGCGGGTGAACAGCCCGGATAGCCATGCCGCAGGTTTGAAATTACCCCCATAACAGTGCGTCATCCACAGGTCCCTGATAACAGTGCGTCATCTAAAGATCCCCCATAGCAGTGTCATCCACAGATCCCCCATAACAGTACGTCATCCAAAGATCCCCCATAACAGTGTCATCCACAGATCCTCCATAACAGTGTCATCCACAGATCCTCGATAACAGTGCGTCATCTAAAGATCCCCCATAGCAGTGTCATCCACAGATCCCCCATAACAGTACGTCATCCACAGATCCCCCATAACAGTACGTCATCCACAGATCCCCCATAACAGTACGTCATCCACAGATCCCCCATAACAGTGTCATCCACAGATCCTCCATAACAGTGTCATCCACAGATCCCCCATAATAGTGCCATCCACAGATCCCCCATAACAGTGTCATCCACAGATCCCCCATAACAGTGTCATCCACAGATCCCCCATAACAGTGTCATCCACAGATCCCCATAACAGTGTGTCATTCACAGATCCCCATAACAGTGTCATCCACAGATCCCCCATAACAGTGTCATCCACAGATCCCCCATAACAGTGTCATCCACAGATCCCCCATAAGAGTGTCATCCACAGATCCCCCATAACAGTGTCAGCCACAGATCCCCCATAACAGTGTCATCCACAGATCCCCATAACAGTGTCATCCACAGATCCCCCATAACAGTGTCATCCACAGATCCCCCATAACAGTGTCATCCACAGATCCCCCATAACAGTGTCATCCACAGATCCCCCATAACAGTGTCATCCACAGATCCCCCATAACAGTGTGTCCTCCACAGATCCCCCATAACAGTGTGTCATCCACAGATCCCCCATAACAGTGTCTGGGGATCTGTGGCTGACACTGTTATGGGGGATCTGTGGATGACACTGTTTCTTTTGTAAGTACATTTTTTTATTATAAATACTGCCAAACGCTGTCTGGGCATGCTGAGAGTTGTAGTTTTGCAACGGCTGGAGGCATCCCGATAACAGTGTGTCCTCCACAGATCCCCCATAACAGTGTGTCATCCACAGATCCCCCATAACAGTGTCAGCCACAGATCCCCCATAACAGTGTCATCCACAGATCCCCCATAACAGTGTCAGCCACAGATCCCCCATAACAGTGTCATCCACAGATCCCCCATAACAGTGTCATCCACAGATCCCCCATAACAGTGTCATCCACAGATCCCCCATAACAGTGTGTCCTCCACAGATCCCCCATAACAGTGTGACATCCAATAACAGTGTGTCCTCCACAGATCCCCCATAACAGTGTCATCCACAGATCCCTCATAACAGTGTATCATCCACAGATCCCCCCATAGCAGTGTGCCTGCCCTGCGCACTGAGGACAGACTAAAAGGAGGGGAAGATCCGCGGAAGCAAGCAGAGGACAGCACAGCAGACACAGCTTCTTTTGTAAGTAAATTTTTTTATTATAAATACTGCCAAACGCTGTCTGGGCATGCTGAGAGTTGTAGTTTTGCAACGGCTGGAGGCATCCCGTTGGGAAAAGTTGGTCTACTGTGATAAAATGGGGTTCTAAAAAAGAGCTATTGTGGGGCAAAGTTTATATTCGTGTTTACACACGTTTTAAAATACACGAGTTTTTTAAACAAGTAAACAACGACACAGTGCTGTGGGGCTGGTATGCAACTTTTTCCAGGGCTGGTTTTTATCCCCAGTCCGGCCCTGTACCTGGTCCTCTGGTGGTCGATCCCAGCAAATGGGACCACCAGAGGACCAGGTGGCAGGTATATCAGACGCTGTTAACAAAACAGTTCACAGCAAATCTTGTCTCTCGCGAGATGACACGCCCGCGCGTCAAGGAGGAACAGAAGGACCGCCGAGATCACGTGTATCTGCGTGCGGCGGTCCTAAAGTAGTTAAAATGAACCAGGCATGGATCCCACAGGACTTGTCCGTACCTTGTGCAGAGTAGCCAAGTATACCGGGCGCATCCTGTTCGGTTATACTCCAGCGCAGTTAGTGCATTCTCTTTGCAATGTCCCAATGTTTTGGGGCCTACACTCAGACCTCTACCTCCTGGCTCAAGATTATTATGTCTTATATTGGCAGAGTAGAGAAGTATACCAGCCACACCCAAAAAAATGGCTATAGGTCACCAAGAATTAAACAGACAAATCCAAAGAAGAAAAAAAATAAAAAAATAAAAACAGTGTTGGCTTCTTCCTCCAACTCTTCTACCTACAGCGCCTTGTCTACAGCCTCCTCAACTCCTGGTTCAAGATTATTATTTTTATGTATTTGATGTTATTTTTAGTCATTTCCCTAGCCACATTTGTTTGCAGGGCAATTGTACTGCCATTTTGGATCCTTTTGCAGGCCCCTAGCCCTATGACTTTTTTTTACAGCCATTTTGCAGCCCCAAAGTTTGGGTCCCCATTGACTTCAATGGGGTTCGGTTTTCTGGGTCAAGTTCGGTTCCAAAACAGAACTTTGAAACAAAGTTCAACCGAACCTGAACATCCACAGGTTCTCTCATTCCTACTTGTGAAACAAGAAATGGAGATACAGCAAATAATACGCAAATTTGCTTAATATCACACAAGCTATTTAATTAGGGGAAGCTAATTATAATTGGAAGTACATGTTAAGTTTTTTTAAGTTTGCGACAATGGAAAATGTTTTTGCCATGAGTTTTCACTCAGTGTTTGTACAAGGGATTTGAGCCATACCACAATGCTAGGGGTAACATGGTAATTGGCTTGCACAGTATCATGGCAGCTTTGTCAGTGAAATACAATAGACCACTAAGTATTAACATTAACAGTTTACCTTTGATACGCTTACTCTCAAGGCTTTCCAAAATTGGACCTTTCCTTTTAGTAGTCTGTGACAACTGCGTAGAGACAGATGGACTACTGGCTTTCACTTGGGTTCCTTTAAGTTCTGCAACTTTCTGCAACACAAAAGGATAAACTGTCTCATTATACACACAGTTACTAAAAATAGTTGTAATAATAAAATTCATTAACCCCTGCCTGACCTGGTGATATTCCTTTTTTTGCGTTTTTGTTTCCACTCCTTGACGTTTTATTTTTCTGTTCACATAGACGTATGAGCGCATGTTTGAGGGACAACTTGAACTTTGTAATGGCACCATTTTATATTGCACACGATGTAGTGGAAAGCTGAAAACAATATTCCAAACGGGAATATGGAATTTGGGGGGGGGAAATGCAATTCTGCCATGAAGTGAAACTGATCTGTTACCTTCATTCTCTGGGTCAGTACTACTACAGAGATACCACTTTTATATAGTTTGTCATGTGTTTTAATACTGAAAAAACAAAAACTTAGAAATTTTTTTTTCTTTGCATCGCCATATGCTGATCCCCATAACTTTTTTTTATATTTATTTCTATGAAGCTACATGAATACACTGCAGCACTCTGCAGTCAATGCAGTGATGATTTATTTATGGCTGCAAACACAAAGAGGTTTCGACTCAACAAAGTCTTTCTTGATGAGCATGCTCCAGACATCTTGCATGACTAAACTACCACTTCAGAATAAAGAATATGCACACTCGCATAAAAAAAATGGTGCCAAAGGTGACATAAGAGTGTCAAAGAAAGCTCCTAGCATATTGGTAGAAGGCGCCGGAGGTGACAGACTTGACCAACATATGCATAGTCCTAAATTGCCGGAAGTGCCATATCGATAAGCCACAAGCTGGGCAACCAATAATAAAGAGCAGTGGTAAATAGAAGTGATTTAACACTAGGCAAATTACCATAAAACATATTTACCAGGGAGACAATACAATCTAAGGCCTCATGCACACAAATGTATTTTGTTTATGTGTCTGTTCGTTTGTTTTGTGGATAGGATGTGGACCCATTCATTTCAACGTGTCCGCAAAAAATGCGGACAGCACAACGTGTGTTGTCTGCATCCGTATGTCCGTTCCGTAGCCCCACAAAAAAGATAGAACATGTCCTATTCTTGTCAGTTATGCGGACAAGGATAGGCATTAGGGCTGCACGATATGGGAATTTTGTGCGATTGCGATTAGGGCCCTAAAAATTGCGATAACGATATGCGATGCGATATTTTAAGGGAATTGCGCTAGAGGTCTATCTGCTTGGATTTTCAAGTTAAAAGCGCACACAGATGACTGATGATGTGAAATTTAGTTTTGCTGAACTCAAGAACTGAAATGCGCAGTGTTTTTCAAAATGAAATACATATTTGCATTACTGCAAAAGTACAAAATACAAAACTTGCCATTTTCTTAATAGCGCTGCACAGAACAGATGAATAAAATAGACATGAGAACATGTGTTCATTAAAATAACGACTTTCCACCAGCCCCTCCTCCCTCCCCGCACTGTAACTGATGTATCGCCGGGCGCGCTGTGCAGCATAGCGGCCGGAGATACAGTGTCAGTGTCACGTAGAAAGTAAACCATCGCTTTATAAGACGCACTACTATTCCCCCCCACACTTTTTGGGGGGAAAAAGTGTGTCCTATAAAGCAAAAAATATGGTAATATAATTGCAGCATTTTTGGGTCAGCAAATTGCGATTGCGATATGGCGATTAATTGCGATAACGATTGCTTTCGCGATATATTGTGCAGGCCTAATAGGCATTGTTACAATGGATCCACAAAAAATAAAATAAAGAATGCAATACAGATGCCAAACAGACGTCATCCGTATTTTTTACGGAGCGCAAAACACATACAGTCACGTGAATGTAGCCTTAGAAGAAATGGTACACGAGGCTATCATAACGGGGCCTATGTGAACAGTGGCATTTAGCGCACTTCCAAACAATAAAATGCTGAGGACATATCATGGAATCATTATTACACGGCTCAACACTGACTATCAGACCTGTATGCCAGCAGATAGTGCTAGAAATGTATTTATACTCAGATCACTATTTATGCACCAGCCACCCAGTGTATTTATTACACTCTAGCCATGTGTACACACCAGCTAATAACCCAGTGATACCATCAGTTCCCAACAAAAGGTCGGTGACACAGGAAAGAGCTCAAATAACACAGTTAGATGCCCAAGTCTCAATAGTCTATAGATCATATCTCACGTATAAATTGTCAGTCCATAATAGTTGAAAAACAGATCTCATACATCTAAGTTCAGAAGGAGGGCCATCCGTCAAACACAGTAGACTGATGCAAATGTCCCGGTTTCTGTGGGTCATCATCAAGAATACCCGAGTTGTTTCCCCCACATAGAGGAGTCCACATGGGCACTGGGGTACACAAAATAAAAAACAGGAGCTACAAGCACAGAATTATTTGATATCATACCGTTTACCAGTGCGTTGGATGCATAAAGACATTTCCCTTTATAATGCTGTTGTGGTTGCAACATGCAAGACCAGGTGTATCAACCCATCCTACCAATTGTAACAACTTGGTAATTCATGATATCAGCATGAACTAAACTGTCCCTAGATTCCAAGTACTTCTGTATGACGAGGGGAAGAGCTTTACACTATTCAATGTTGGGGAATGTCTGTGTAAGAATTTGCCAATTTTATATAAGTGCAACCCTCCAAATCAGGAAAGTAAAGCTGTATAAAAATGGGATCCTGGCTGTCTTGTCCACTCCACTGTTCTAACAGAGATGTGAGGAATTGCTTAAAAATAAAAGCAAGGACAAAACAGGCAGATGTTACCTAGTCTTAATATCCTTTAAGTCTAAAGGATGCACACACAGTGGGGAAGAACTGGCAGATCCTTACACAGACATTCATCAACATTGAAGAGTTTAAAGAGTGACTGTATTTTCACACAATTTCATTTACTAGAAAATGGTGTAACTTAACCACCTCAGCCCCCCTAGCTTAAACACCCTTAATAACCAGGCCACCTTTTACAATTCTGCACTACACTACTTTCACCGTTTATTGCTCCGTCATGCAACTTACGACCCAAATGAATTTTACCTCCTTTTCTTCTCACTAATAGAGCTTTCATTTGGTGCTATTTCATTCTTGCTGACATTTTTACTTTTTTTTGATATTTTGCTTTTTTTGACAAAATGTTTGCAAAAAAATGTCATTTTTCACTTTCTGTTGGAAAATTTGTCAAATAAAACTACATTTCTCTATAAATTTTTCTCTAAATTTATTGTTCTACATGTCTTTGATAAAAAAAAAATGTAATAAGTTTATATATATTGGTTTGGGTAAAAGTTATAGCGTTTACAAACTATGGTGCAAAAGTGAATTTCCGCACTTTGACTTTCTGAGCACCTGTCCTGTTTCCTGATGTACTACAATGCCCAGACAGTAGAAACACCCCATAAATGACCCCATTTCGGAAAGTAGACACCCTAAGGTATTCACTGAGAGGTATAGCGAGTTCACGGAAGTTTTTATTTTTTGTCACAAGTTAGCGGAAATTGATTTTTTTTTTTCCAAAAATTTCATTTTCCGCTAACTTGTGACAAAAAATAAAAACTTCCATGAACTCCCTATGCCCATTAGCGAATACCTTAGGGTGTCTACTTTCCGGAATGGGGTCACTTGTGGGGTATTTTTACTGCCCTGGCATTTTAGGGGCCCTAAAGCGTAAAAATCCAAATGCGTAAAAATGCCCTGTGAAATCCTAAAGGTACTCATTGGATTTAGGGCCCCTTTGCGCATCTTGGCTGCAAAAAAGTATCACACATGTGGTATCGCCGTACTCAGAAGAAGTAGGGCAATGTGTTTTGGTGTGTATTTTTACATATACCCATGCTTGGTGTGAAAAATATCTCTGTAAATGACAACTTTTTCCATTTTTTTTTTATACAAAGTTGTCAATTTACAGAAATATTTTTCACACCCAGCATGGGTATATGTAAAAATACACCCCAAAACACATTGCCCTACTTCTCCAGATACTGGCGATACCACGTGTGCCACTTTTGCAGCCAAGATGCAAAGGACCTAATTCCAATGAATACCTTTTAGGATGGCATTTTTACGCATTTTTCTTCTCACACTTTAGGGCCCCTAAAATGCCAGGGAAGTAAAAATACCCCAAATGTGACCCAATTTTAGAAAGAAGACACCCCAAGGTATTCTATGAGGGGCAAGGCGACTTCATAGAAGTTTTTTTTTTTTTTGGCACAAGTTAGCGGAATTTGATTTTTTTGGTTTTTTCTCACAAAGTCTCCCTTTCCGCTAACTTGTGACAAAAAGTTCAATCTTTCATGGACTCAATATGCCCCTCAGCGTATACCTTGGGGTGTCTTCTTTCCAAAATGGGGTCACATGTGAGGTTTCTGTACCGCCATGGCATTTGAGGGTCTCCGCAATCATTACATGTATGGCCAGCATTAGGAGTTTCTGCTATTCTCCTTATATTGAGCATACAGGTAATGAGATTTTTTTTCCGTTCAGCCTCTGGGCTGAAAGAAAAAATGAACGGCACAGATTTCCTCATTCGCATTGATCGATGTGGATAAAAAAATCTCTGCCAAAAAATATGCAAGAAGAAAAAGAGGGGCCTGGCGATTGCCAGGACATAAGGGCTCCGCCCAAACATCCATACCCACTTCAGCTCCTATGTCCTGGCAAACGTAAATTCTCCATTCACATCGATCAATCGATCGGTGTGGAGGAAGACATCTTTGCCAGATTTTTGATACAAAGTGTTTGCCAAAGCATATGAACTCCAACACCTCTCCTCAGCTCATATGCCTGGGCAAAAGTACCTGTACTGCAGAGGAAAAATCTCGTCTTGCAGAGCCGCATACACCGACTTTACGTGTCTTCTGACAGCAGCGCAATGCTTCTCTCAGAATGCACATCAGTGCTGCAGAGTTTTCGTCCGTTAGTCTACCTGGAAAATAAAGGGTGGTTGGGGGGGGGGGAAAGAAGAAAGAACAGGCAGCAGGCTATAACTTGAACGTTACAAACTTTATAAAACCTGAACATAAAACTTTTTTTTATCAAACCTGAACATCAAAACTTTTAAAACCTGAACTAACTCAAGATTTTTTTTCTTGCTACCTGTTTAAAGTTTTTTTTTAACCATTTCACTCTTTATTTTCCTAGCAGAAACCTCCCCTTTCCCATGGGACAATGTGTAAAGTGCAAATCAAACAGAGATGATGCGAAGTATATTATGCCCTTTATCCTAAGTGAAAGGAGAGGTTTCTCCCGTTTCACATTTCTGCTGTAGCACACCAGCACCCCTATGTGTTAGGGTCTCTCAAAACCTAGTATCCTGAGAGACCCTAGAGCCTGAGTGGAAAAACTACCTGTGTTGTGCTGTCCCTATGTCCCTAAGTGTACCTGAGTGTGGTACTTCCGGAAACACTCCCCTAGGCATAGGGCAGGGAGGTCAGGACAGTCAGGACAGAAATAGCGGGTGTCACGCCTTATTCCACTCCTGCTACAGACACAACATCTTTTTCGGGGTAGCGGTTGGGTTGAGGTACCGGTAACGACACTGGGGAAGTGTCGCTCGTGTAGACAGCTCACTACACTGGTGGTTGGGGCCACAGAACCTCCTGGATACAGGAGGTTCTTGATGATCTCTTCCTGAAATTTGAGGAAGGATCCTGTTCTCCCAGCCTTACCGTAGAGAACAAAACTATTATATATAGCTAATTGAATTAAATATACAGACACCTTCCTATACCAGCGTCTGGTCCTGCGGGAAAGCAAATATGGGGCCAACATCTGGTCATTGAAGTTCACCCATCCCATGAGCAAATTATAGTCGTGGACCGAGAGGGGCTTTTCAATGACACTGGTTGCCCGTTCAATTTGGATTGTCGTGTCTGCGCGAATGGAGGAGAGCATGTAAACGTCACGCTTGGCTCTCCATTTCACTGCGCGCAGTTCTTGGTTACACAAGGCAGCCCTCTCCCCCCTTGCAAGGCGGGTGGTAAGGAGCCGTTGGGGGAAGCCCCGGCGACTAGGTAGCGTGGTGCCACAGCAGCCAATCTGTTTTAGGAACAAATGCCTGAAGAGGGCCACACTTGTGTAAAAATTGTCCACATATAGATGGTCCCCTTGCCGAATAAGGGTGACTGCATAAAACTGCAATTTCACTATTCTGTTAAGATGGCCGCCCTCAGCGCTGAGGCTAATCCATAGGACACCTGCAGTGAAGTTAGTGAAGACCAGCTCTGTATAGGGGGGTCTTGCAGTGAAGTTCCCAGGTCTGGCTGAAGCCCTTCTACAAGCTCTCCTCTTATCAGATAAGGTTTTCATTTATACACTGAGCAGCCACATTGTCCTGCACTGCTAAGGGAGTGTCTGCCAAGCACAGGCATGTGGAGAAGTTCACGCACATAGCCCAGCACTGTTATCTCCTGTCAGGAAGAACCTGGCTTTTTATACATTCCCTTACAATGTTGACTCACTATCAGTTCCCAGTGCAGCAGCGTGCTCCATCCTCATCTGGTAGACGTCCTCATCTGGTAGACGGAAGGAGCATAGCAACCTGATTATATCTCAGGTAACAATAGCCAATACTGGGGACTTTTAGGTGGCTTTTAGTGGTTATTTATTAAATAATCAGAAATTAAAACAGGGCCAACAAGGTGATATTAATCACCAAAATCCAATAGTAAAAAAAAACCACTTCCGCCCCCCTACCTTAAACCCCCTTAATGACCAGACCACTTTTTACAATTCTGCACTACACTACTTTCACTGTTTATTGCTCGGTCATGCAACTTACCACCCAAATGAATTTTACCTCCTTTTCTTCTGACTAATAGAGCTTTCATTTGGTGGTATTTGATTGCTGCTGAGATTTTTCATTTTTCTGATATTAATCAAAAAAGACGACAATTTTCTCAAAAAAAAAGGGTATTTTTAACTTTCTCTGGTAAAATTGTTCAAATATAAATTACATTTCTATACAAGTTTGTGTCAGAATTTATTGTGCTACATGTCTTTGATAGAAAAGATCCAATAAGTATTGACCCCAAAGTATTCCCGGAGGGGCATGGTGAGTTCATGTATGATTTAATTTTTTTTAACAAGTTAGCGAAAAATGACACTTTCTGAGGGAAAAAAAATAATAATAAAGTTTGCATTTCTGCTAACTTCTGGCAAAAAAAAAAAAAAAATCTCCCACGGACTCACTATGCCCCTCAGTGAATACCTTGAGGTGTCTACTTTCCGAAAGGGGGTCATTTGTGGGGTGTGTTTACTGTTCTGGCATTTTGGGTGGGACTAAATTGTGAGCAACCTTGTAAAGCCTAAAGGTATTCATTGGATTTCGGCCCCTTTACGCACCTAGGTGTATTTTTACATATACCCATGCTGGGTGAGAGAAATATCTCTGTAAATTGACAATTTTGTATAAAAAAAATTAAAAAGTTGTCATTTACAGAGATATTTCTCACAGCATGGGTAAATGTAAAAATACACCCCAAAACACATTGCCCTACTTCTTCTGAGTACGGCGATACCACATCTGTGACACTTTTTTGCAGCCTAGGTGCGTAACGCAGTGCTTGCGAAGTAAAGCTGCGATCGCTAATAAAGATCCAAAAAGCTCAAAAGTGATCTTTATAGCGCCGCAGCGATTTTACAGTGTTTTTGCAGTGATCAGAAAAAAAAAATTCCTGTCACCGCGGTGGGGTGGACTGAACGCAAGTGTGCGCACAAGATCAGACCTGATCGGGCGAACACTGCGTTTTTTGTAGAGCCTAAGGTGACCGTAATGTACTGATAAAGATCTGATTGCGATCAGTCCTGATCACTTACAGATACTATATAGTACTAGTGCCGATTAGCGACAGCGATGGCGCTAATCATCGACTAATCAGTGACTGCGGTGCAGTGCGGTGGGCACTAACTACCTAACAAGTATCTAACTAACTGGCGGTGATAAGGGACCCTTAGGCTCCATTCACACGTCCGCAATTCTGTTCCGCATTTTGGGGAACGGAATTGCGGACCCATTAATTTCTATGGGGACAGACTTTGTCCCGCTCGGATCCGGAATTGCGGATCCGCACTTACGTTCCGCAAAAATATATAACATGTCCTATTCTTGTCCGCAATTGCGGACAAGAAAAGGCATTTTCTATATATTTCTGGCAATGTGCGGATCCGCAAAATGCGGAAAGCACATTGCCGGTGTCCGTGTTTTGCGGATCCGCGAAACACATATGGACGTCTGATGGAGCCTGATGGTCGATCCAAGTAAATGTTAACAAAACAGCGTCCGATATACCTATTTGATGCGATTTATTTTACATCTACAGCCTGCCAGCGAATGATCATCACTGGCAGGCTGTAGTATAACTTCACAGCTGAACAGCACTGTGAACGCGCGCGCACGTTCACAGGAAGTCTCGCGAGATGACGCGTAGATGCATCAAGGAGGAATAACCCGGTCGCCCGCAGGACGCATCCCTGCTAGTGTTGAGCGAACAGTTTGAGCATAGTTCGGGTTCGTACCGAATTTTGGGGTATCCGGGACACGGACCCGAACATTTTCAAAAAAGTTCGGGTTCGTTGTTCGGCGATTACTTCCTGCTTTCTGAAGGGCTGCACAGCAGCCAATCAGCTAGCGTTTTACTTCTTGCCCTAAGAGCCCATCACAGCCATGCCTACTAATGGCATGGCTGTGATTGGCCAAGTGCAGCATGTGACCCAGCCTCTATTTAAGCTGGAGTCACGTAGCGCCGCACGTCACACTGCTCTGATTAGTGTAGGGAGAGGACGCAGCGTCTGTGAGGGCGAGATTATTCAGGAAAAAGTCAGCAACAGCACATAATGATTTGATCGATCTACAGTTGTGAATGATTGAACTTCTGCTAGTTACTTGATCACTGGTTTTTAGGCTGCACAGAGCGTTTTTGTGACACTTATTTTCTGGGGTGATCGGCGGCCATTTTGTGACTTGTGGTGCACCAGAACAAGCTGCCACCAAGTCCATCAATACTAGTTTTTTTTTTTTGCTATATCCTACATCAGGGGCTTGGCTGTGCTAATTGTCACCCCTAGAAACTCAGGATAGCAATTTCTATATTTTATTAAGTGGTTAAATACAATTGCCCAAATACTAATCCCCTAAATCTGGTGTTCCAGCTTTGGCTAGCCAAGTATAATACTGTCTGCTGTCTGACAAAGGATAGATTATTTTCTGTGGTGAAATTCAATTGCCAAAATAGCAATACCATAAATCAGTGGTTTGAGCTGTGGCTGGCCAAGTTTCATAGTGTCCTGCAAAGGATATATTTTGTTCTGGGGTGGAATTCAAATGCCAAAATAGCAATACCCTGAATCTGGTGTCCCAGCTGTTGCAGGCCAAGTTTCATAGTGTCCGCAAAAACATATATTTTGTTCTGGGGTGAAATTCAATTGCCAAAATAGCAATACCATAAATCAGTGGTTTCAGCTGTGGCTGGCCAAGTTTCAAAGCGTCCGCAAAAACATATATTTTGTTCTGGGGTGAAATTCAATTGCCAAATAGCAATACCCTGAATCTGCTGTCCCAGCTGTTGCAGGCCAAGTTTCATAGTGTCCGCAAAAACATATATTTTGTTCTGGGGTGAAATTCAACTGCCAAAATAGCAATACCCTGAATCTGGTGTCCCAGCTGTTGCAGGCCAAGTTTCATAGTGTCCGCAAAAACATATATTTTGTTCTGGGGTGAAATTCAATTGCCAAAATAGCAATACCCTGAATCTGGTGTTCGAGCTGTTGCAGGCCAAGTGTAAATCTGTCCATAAAAGGATACCTTTCATCCAGGGCCTAAATACTAGCCCTAAAAGAGATATTCCCCTAAATCAGTGGTTACTGCTATGCCTGGATTAGTGTAATACGCTACATAAATAAATAGGCAGATAGTGTTAGGTGCCTGTAAAAAAAAGGCCTGAATTTGAAATCAATACATTGGGCCAAATATTTTTTTTCTTATTGTGGTGCTTGGTGAACGGTAACAATGGGGAAAACATCTGGTAAGGGACGCGGACGCGGTCGTGTTAGTGTACCCTCTGGTGCTGGGAGAGGACGTGGCCATTCTGCCACAGCCACACGTCCTAGTGAACCAACTACCTCAGGTTCCAGTACCCGCCAGAATTTACAGCGATATTTGGTGGGGCCCAATGCCGTTCTAAGGATGGTAAGGCCAGAGCAGGTACAGGCGCTAGTCAATTGGGTGGCCGACAGTGGATCCAGCACGTTCACAACATTATCTCCCACCCAGTCTTCCGCAGAAAGCGCACAGGTGGCACCTGAAAACCAAGCCCATCAGTCTGTAACATCACCCCCATGCATATCAGGGAAACTGTCAGAGCCTCAAGTTATGCAGCAGTCTCTTATGCTGTTTGAAGACTCTGCTGGCAGGGTTTCCCAAGGAAATCCACCTAGCCCATCCCCAGTGGTGGAAGACATAGAATGCACTGATGCACAACCACTGATGTTTCCTGATGATGAGGACATGGGAATACCACCTCATCGGAGTCCGCACGTCTCTGATGATGACGAAACACAGGTGCCAACTGCTGCGTCTTTCTGCAGTGTGCAGACCGAATAGAAGGTCAGGGAGGAAGACTGTGTTGAAGACGATGCAGGGGACGATGAGGTCCTAGACCCCACATGGAATGAAGGTCGTGCCACAGACTTTCATAGTTCAGAGGAAGAGGCAGTGGTGAGACCGAGCCAACAGTGTAGCAAAAGAGGGAGCAGGGAGCAAAAGCAGACCAGCCGCCATTAAGAGAGCTCGCCTGCTACTGGCCACCGCCACCAGGGACCAAGCACCCCAAAGGCAGCTTCAAGGAGTTCCCTGGCATGGCACTTCTTTAAACAATGTGCTGACGACAAGACCCGAGTGGTTTGAACGCTGTGCTATCAAATCCTGAAGCAAGGCATTAACGTTCTGAAACTTAGCACAACCTGCATGACCAGGCATCTACATGCAAAGCATGAACTGCAGTGGAGTAAACACCTTAAAAGCAAGGAACTCAGTCAGGCTCCCCCTGCTCACTCTTCTGCTGCTGCCTCGGCCTCTTCTTCCGCCTCGGGAGGAACGTTGGCACCTGCCGCCCACCAAACAGAGGATGTGCCAACGACACCACCACCTGCGTCACCAAGCATCTCCACCATGTCACACGGCAGCTTTCAGCTCTACATCTCTAAAACCTTGGAGAGAAAGCGTAAATTCCCACCTAGCCACCCTCGAGCCCTGGGCCTGAATGCAAGCATTTCTAAACTACTGGCCTTTGAAATGCTGTCATTCAGGCTGGTGGACACAGACAGCTTCAAACAGCTGATGTCCATGGCTGTCCCACAGTATGTTGTTCCCAGCCGCCACTACTTCTCCAAGACAGCCGTGCCTTCCCTGTACAACCAAGTATCCGATAAAATCAAGTGTGCACTGCGCAACGCCATCTGTGGCAAGGTCCACCTAACCACAGATACGTGGACCAGTAAGCACGGCCAGGGACGCTATATCTCCCTAACTGCACACTGGGTAAATGTAGTGACGGCTGGGCCGCAGGCGGAGAGTTCCTTGGCGCACGTCCTTCCGTCGCCAAGGATCGCAGGGCATCATTCTTTGCCTCCTGTAGCCTCCTCCTACTCGGCTTCCTCCTCCTCTGCTTCCACCAGCTCATCCAGTCAGCCACACACCTTCACCAGCAACTTCAGCACAGCCCGGGGTAAACGTCAGCAGGCCATTCTGAAACTCATATGTTTGGGGGACAGGCCCCACACCGCGCAGGAGTTGTGGCGGGGTATTGAACAACAGACCGACCAGTGGTTGCTGCCAGTGGGCCTCAAGCCCGGCCTGGTGGTGTGCGATAATGGGCGAAATCTCGTCGCAGCTCTGGGACTAGCCGGTTTTACGCACATCCCTTGCCTGGAGCATGTGCTGAATTTGGTGGTGCAGAAGTTCATTCACAACTATCCCGACATGTCAGAGCTGCTGCATAAAGTGAGGGCCGTCTGTGCGCGCTTCCGGCGTTCACATCCTGCCGCTGCTCGCCTGTCAGGCAGCGGGTCATAGTGGAGCAGCAGGTCATAGTGGAGTTTCAGCTGCAGCACGCACGCGTCAGTCGCACTGCGGAACAGCACCACTTCACCACCAATGATTGGGCCTCCATGCGAGACCTGTGTGCCCTGTTTCGAGTACTCCAACATGGCCAGTGGCGATGACACCGTTATCAGCTTTACAATACCACTTCTATGTCTCCTTGAGAATATGCTTAGGGCGATGATGGAAGAGGAGGTGGCCCAGGAGGAGGATGAGGGGTCATTTTTAGCACTTTCAGGCCAGTCTGTTAGAAGTGGCTCAGAGGGAGGTTTTTTGCAACAGCAGAGGCCAGGTACAAATGTGGCCAGCCAGGGCCCACTACTGGAGGATGAGGAGGAGGTGGAGGAGGATGAGGATGAAGCCGGTTCACAGCGGGGTGGCACCCGACACAGCTCAGGCCCATCACTGGTGCGTGGCTGTGGGGATACGGAGGACGATGACGATACGCCTCTTACAGAGGACAGCTTGTCCTTACCTCTGGGAAGCCTGGCACACATGAGCGACTACATGCTGCAGTGCCTGCGCAACGACAGCAGAGTTGCCCACATTTTAACGTGTGCGGACTACTGGGTTGCCACCATGCTGGATCCCCGGTACAAAGACAATGTGCCAACCTTACTTCCTGCACTGGAGCATGATAGGAAGATGTGCGAGTACAAGCGCACGCTGGTAGAGTCGCTCCTGAGAGCATTCCCAAATGTCACAGGGGAACAGGTGGAAGCCCAAGGCGAAGGCAGAGGAGGAGCAAGAGGTCGCCAACGCAGCAGTGTCACGGCCAGCTCCTCTGAAGGCAGGGTTAGCATGACAGAAATGTGGAAAAGTTTTGTATCCACGCCACAGCTAACTGCACCACCTGATACGGAACATGTTAGCAGGAGGCAGCATTTCACTAACATGGTTGAACAGTATGTCTGCACACCCCTCCACGTACTGACTGATGGTTCGGCCTCATTCAAACTCTGGGTCTCCAAATTGTCCACGTGGCCAGAGTTAGCATTTTATGCCTTGGAGGTGCTGGCCTGCCCGGAGGCTAGCATTTTGTCTGAACGTGTATTCAGCACGGCAGGGGGCGTCATTACTGACAAACGCAGCCGCCTGTCCACAGCCAACGTGGACAAGCTGACGTTCATTAAAATGAACCAGGCATGGATCCCACAGGACCTGTGCCTCCCTTGTGCAGAATAGACATTTATATCTGCCGTCCCCTCAACCATGTATTCTTCTACTCCGGGGCACTTCTTTATTGAATCCTCATTTTTTTTTAACTTTACCATGATCTTGCGGTGCAACCCAAAGTTGAATGAACCTCTCCTCTGTCTGGGTGCTGGGTCCGAAATAACTGAAAGTGGCCTTCTCTAGTGGTGGGTGAAATGACGCATGATTCCTTGCTGTGGGACCTCTCTCCTCTGTCTGGGTGGTGGGGCATAAATAACTGAAAGTGGCCTTCTCCAGTGGTGGGTGATACGACGCATGATTCCTTGCTGTGGGACCTCTCTCCTCTGTCTGGGTGCTGGGCCGAAATAACTGAAAGTGGCCTTCTCCAGTGGTGGGTGATATGACGCATGATTCCTTGCTGTGGGACCTCTCTCCTCTGTCTGGGTGCTGGGTCCGAAATAACTGAAAGTGGCCTTCTCCAGTGGTGGGTGATATGACGCATGATTCCTTGCTGTGGGACCTCTCTCCTCTGTCTGGGTGCTGGGGCCGAAATAACTGAAAGTGGCCTTCTCCGGTGGTGGGTGATATGACGCATGATTCCTTGCTGTGGGACCTCTCTCCTCTGTGTGGGTGGGGGTGCATAAATAACTGAAAGTGGCCTTCTCCGGTGGTGGGTGATATGACGCATGATTCCTTGCAGTGGGACCTCTCTCCAATTGATATTGGTTAAATTTTATTTATTTTATTTTAATTCATTTTCCTATCCACATTTGTTTGCAGGGGATTTACCTACATTTTGCTGCCTTTGGCAGCCCTCTAGCCCGTTCCTGGACTATTTTACAGCCTTTTTAGTGCCTAAAAGTTCAGGTCCCTATTGACTTCAATGGGGTTCGGATTAGGGATAAAGTTCGGGTCGAGTTCGGATCCCGAACACGAACATTTTCGGGAGGTTCGGCCGAACTTCCCGAACCCGAACTTCCAGGTGTTCACTCATCTCTAATCCCTGCGTTAGGCGGTCGGGAAGCGGTTAATTTTAAAAAAATGCCTGCATCAAACTGAAAAAAAAAAAAAAAATGTAACATGACCAGGTGTCTCACTTCCACCTAATTTGAAGTCCACTTCTTTCCTATTCTTTTCCGGCATAGAGTTCCGTCAAAAGGGCTTTATGCCGGAAAATAACTGATCAGGCATATTCCCATGCAATCTGAATTGATAGAAATCCAATCAGTTTGCATCAGTATGCCTTTAGTTCAGTTCCTGTCAGGCGTTTCGGCCGGACATAATATCGCGGATCCGTCCTTCCGGTCTGCGCATGCGCAGATCGGGAAAACTGTGAAAAAGAGTGCAGGACGGATCCGTCCATCCGCATGACAAGCAGAGGGACGGATCCGTTCTTGCAATGCATTTGTAGACTGAGCTGCATCCGGATCCGTCTACAAATGCTGTCAGTTGTGACACTAAACGGTGGATCAGGCAGGCAGCTCCGACGACGGAACTGCTTGCCGGATGCAAGTGTGAAAGTAGCCCAACTGTTGTCAGGCAAGATCAGTCCCTAGTAACAAAGACACAAAAAAGCAGAGAGCAAGTGGGGCGTGTCAGAACAAGCTGAAATCCTGAGCCTGATAAAATTAAAAGCTTTCACGCTGCTTCTAAATTTACAGGAGCCTTCTGCCTTTCTGTAAGGGCTCATGCTAATGACCATCAAATGTTTTGCAGTCCGCAAATTGTGGATCTGCAAAACATGGATACAGGTTGTGCATTCCGCACTTTGCGGAACAGCCAGCCCCTAACAAAACAGTCCTATCCTTGTCAATAATGCAGACAATAATAGGACATATTGTATTTTTTAACGTGAAAAATATCGTTCGGTGGCTCACCTAATGGACACAATAAAATCCTCACTGGACTCGTCCGTCCCAAAGAAAGCAAAAATTAAAGAAAATCTGGAGGGGCACTCGCTAAATGGGAATAAGGTCGTAAAATGTCGTTAAAATATTTATTACTCTATTTAGTAGTGCACATACACATAAACCTAAAATAGCATTAATCATGAAATAAAAAACATATAATATCAAATAGTCATAAGGTACACACTGCTGCGATGATGCTAAATTGCACGGGTCCGCAGTTGCCACAAATGCTCTACTTTTACAGTGTTTCTATGTAAAAAGCACTACATGCAGTGTGAGTTCATTTCCAGTACATCATGGGCAGCAGAGATGTGATCTGCTTGTAACTAACCATCTAAGGGCTCGTTCACATCACTGTTTCTCCTTTCTGTTCTCCAGCTCAGTTAAGGATTCTGGAGATAACTGACACCTAACTGAGCGTAGCGGAGCCTAAAGACCCCATAGACTATAATGGGGACCGTTCTGTGTCCGCTCAGAACATGATTTTTGAGCGGAGAAGAAAGTAGTGCATGCAGGACTTTCATCTCCGCTCAAAAATCATGTTCTGAGCGGACATGGAATGGACCCCATTATAGTCTATGGGGTCTTTAGGCTCCGTTAGGCGTCAGTTATCTCTAGAATCCGTCCTTTCCGTTCTCCTTAAGGGAGCCGGAGAACGGAAAGGAGAAACGGTCATGTGAACGAGCCCTTAGATCTACTGTGATAGTGGCACATATATATGTGCTGTATCACCGCTGTGATAGAGGGACATACATGGGCTGCAGAATTACTGTCATGGGGACACATATGTGCTGTATCACTGCTGTGATAGGAAGACATACATGGGCTGCAGAATTACTGTCATGGGGACACATCTGCTGTATAACCGCTGTGATAGGGGACATACATGGGCTGCAGAATTACTGTCATGGGGACACATATGTGCTGTATCTCTGCTGTGATAGGGGGACATACATGGGCGGCAGAATTACTTTTATGGGGACACATCCGTGCTGTATCACTGCTGTGATGGGGGACATACATGGGCGGCAGAATTACTGTCATGGGGACACATCTGTGCTGTATCACTGCTGTGACAGGGGGACATACATGGGCGGCGGAATTACTGTCATGGGGACACATCTGTGCTGTATCACTGCTGTGACAGGGAGACATACATGGCCTGCAGAATTAGTGTCATGGGGACACATGTGCTGTATCACTGCTGTGATGGGGGACATACATGGGCGGCAGAATTACTGTCATGGGGACACATCGAGGGTTAACAGCCAAACAAAACTCTATATTTATTGCCCTGATTCTGCGGTTTACAGGAACACCCCACATGTGGTCGTAAACTGATGTAAGAACAGGCAGCAAGGCACAGAAGGAAAGGAGCACCATATGGTTTTTGGAAGGCAGATTTTGCTGGACCGATTTTTAGATGCAGTGTCCCATTTGAAGCCCCCCCGATGCACCTTTACAGTAGAAAATCCCAAAAATTTACCCCATTTTGGAAACTAGGGGATAAGGTGCCAGTTTTATTGGTACTGTTTTGGGGTAAATATGATTTTTAATTGCTCTATATTACATTTTTTGTGAGGCAAGGTAACCAAAAAAGGGCTGTTTTGGCACAGTTTTTATTTTTTACAAGATTCTTCTGACAGGGTAGATCATGTGTTATTTTTATAGAGCAGATTGTTACTGACGTGGCAATACTCAATATGTATACTTTTTATTTTTTTACACACTAATAGCATTTTTTAAACAAAACAATTTTGTTTTAGTGTCTCCATATTCTGAGAGCTATAGCTTTTTTATTTTTTGACTGATTGTTTTAGTTATGGTCTCACTTTTTGCGGGATGAAGTGTCAGTTTGATTGGTACTATGTTGGGGGGCATACGCCTTTTTGATCGCTTGGTGTTGCAATTTTCGTGATGTAAGTTGACAAAAATGGCTTTTTTTGGCACGGTTTTTATTTTTATTTTTTTACGGTGTTCAGCTAAGGGGTTAGGTGATGTGATATTTTTATAGAGCAGGTTCTTACGGACGCAGCAATAAATAATATGTATACTTTTTTTATTTATTTAGGTGTTACACAATCATTTTTTAAACAAACAAAATCATGTTTTAGTGTCTAAATAGTCTGAGAGCTATAGTTTTTTCAGTTTTTAAGCGATTGTCTTAGGTTGGGTATCATTTTTGCAGGGTAAAATGACGGTTAGATTGGTACTATTTTGGGGGTCATATGACTTTTTGATCGCTTGCTATTACACACTTTGTGATGTAAGGTGACAAAAAAAATGGCTTTTTAACAAAGTTTTTATTTTATTTTTTTAAAGTGTTCACTTGAGGGGTTGGGTCATGTGGTATTTTTATAGAGCAGGTCCTTACGGATGCGGCGATACATAATATGTATATAATGACCTTTTTTATTTATTTAGGTTTTACACAATAATATTTTTGAAACAAAAAAAAAAAAATCATGTTTTAGTGTCTCCATAGTCTGAGAACCATAGTTTTTTAAGTTTTTAGGCGATTGTCTCAGGTTGGGTATCATTTTTGCGGGATGAGATGACTGTTAGATTGGTGCTATTTTGGGGGTCATATGACTTTTTGATCGTTTGCCATTACACTTTTTGTGATGTAAGGTGAGAAGAAAATGGCTTTTTGACAAAGTTTTTTTTTTTTTTTTTTTTTACAGTGTTCACTTGAGGGGTCAGGTCATGTGGTATTTTTATACAACAGGTTCTTACAGACGCAGCGATACCTAATATGTCTACTTTTTTTAAAAAAAACTTAATTTAACACGAAAAAGCATTTTTGAAACAAAAAAAAAAAATCATGTTTTAGTCTCAGAGCCATAGTTTTTTAATTCTTAAAGCAATTGTTTTTGGTAGGGGCTCATTTTTTTCAGGATGAGGGGACGGTTTTATTGGTACTATTTTGGGCGACATACGCCTTTTTGATCGCTTTGTGTTAGAAATTTTGTCATAAGGTGACAAAAAATTGCTTTTATTACGTGGTTTTTATTTTTTATGGGGCTAGGTCATGTGATATTTTTATAGAGCTGTTTTTTTAAGGACGTGGCGATACCAATTATGTATATAATTTTTTTTATGACAGATTTGAGAAAAGACCATTTTAATTTTATTTTTTATTTTCATTTTTATTTATTTTTTCACTTTTTTTTTTTTTTTTTTTACTTATCAAGACCCATCTGGATCCTGAAGAGCCAGTGAGCCTGATCACTGTACAGTGCATTGCAATAGTCATATATTGCAATGCACTGTATAGTCAGTGCCACATTTACACTAAGGCTGATCAGATACTTAGGGTCTCATCAGCCTTAGGTAACCTGGCAAAAAGGACGCCTTTGTAAGGCGTATGGTTGCCATGGCAACCATCGCAGCAGCGGGATAGAAGAGAGGGAGCTCCCTTCCTCTCAACCCCATGGATGCCGCGGGCGGCTGCTGACCGCGGCATCTATTGGGTTATACGCCCCAGATCGGTGTCAGCACCGATCTGGGGTGTAGCAGCAGAGTCTTAGCTGTAAACCACAGCTAACACTCGCTGCTGATGGCAGAGGCTCCGTTCCTGAGCCCTGCCATAACAGCGCAGCACGGAGGAGGAGGAGGGGGAGGAACGGAGGGGGCAGCGGGGTACATACTGAGGCATATGGGGACAATGATGGCCGCATGTTGGGGGCATTTATTTATAAAAAGACTCTGGGGGCAGGACAGAATACTGGGGCACTAACGCGATTTTAGACTGCGGTCTTCAGCTCACTTCCGGGAATGGATGTGAGCGCGCACATATGTAGCAGGGCAGCCTGCTCGTGCGTCTCCGGGCCTCCAGCGCAGCCAACAGATAGACGGACCTCTCCTAGCAACGCAGATTTAGTGTAAGGTGAGAATAGACGCTATGGGGGACAAATTGAATGATTTTAAGGGTTTAGGAAGAATTAATGGACACTAAGGTGATACTAATCACGCTTATCAAAATATGGAAAAAAAAATATGACAATTATCCTTTAACATCATCTGTCAGCGACACATCAGTGACACGTTTCAGTCAAATCAGTCAGAGACTCGATTGGGGAAATCGCCAACTTTCCTAGCGCTTAGGAAAGTTGGCGATTTCCCCAATCGAGTCTCTGACTGATTTGACTGAAACGTGTCACTGATGTGTCGCTGACAGATGATCTTAACTCCATTGGTGAGAAACCAAAAAGTTCCAGTACAGGAAGCGGCTGCAGAGTCATGTGGGACGCTACGTTTGACTCACTAACCACGCGGGACACTGCACTGTTTAAGCGAAACCAAGCAGCATTCGACTTCCACAGCGGACAGACGGAGATTCCAGGAGCAGTAATGTACCATTATAGTACAGCATATCAAATACCGTGTACCTGAACAGAAGGAGACATTTGTCCTCTATCTGATATTCCACCTTGACTATCAGGCTGTAAGCTGGAATTTTATTTGTTTCTAATTCCAGATCCACTTGTGGGACATATCGGGCAATAGCAATACGCGCATATTCTAATGTTATGCGCATTTACTACTAGTTGTGGTAACCTTGAAACAACTATACCACATTATTCCAATACCAAGTAGCGCTGTGTCGTGACGGCATCTGCATTTGTGGCAACTGCGGACCCATGCAATTTACGGGGGTCTGCAAGATTGATTTTGGCTGTACCACAATAGCATCATCGCAGCAGTGTGTACCTTATGACTATTTGATATTTTATGTTTTTTATTTCATGATTAATGCTATTTTAGGTTTATGTATATGTGCACTACTATATAGAGTAATAAATATTTTAACGACATTTTACGACCTTATTCCCATTTAGCGAGTGCCCCTCCACATTTTATTTAATATTCTATTTTTTGTAGAACTGCCATGCGGACACGGAATGCACACACGTTTTTTTTACCGCTCCATTGAAGTGAATGGTTTTGTATACAGGCCATAAAGAGAACGGAATGGACACGGAAAACAAATTTGTTTGTGTGCATGAGCCCTAAGTGTGATCGCTCTCTCCTTATCTGTTCTGTTAGCTCCAGAGCTGAAAATAAACAGTGGGAAGTAAGAGGAAGGCCATCACAGCAGTACAGTGCTGACAGATTACACCTGCTTCTCGCACCTAGCTGTGCACCTCTTAAGAGTGGAATAATTAGGGGGGCGGAGCTAACTGCTGAAGCGTCCGGACGTCTAGAGCTGCAGCTCCTGAGCCTGTAAAACTAGCTATCTATCTCCATCCAACCGCCTAAAGTGCACAAAAGTGATTTTTAACAGCACTAGAGAACTCCTGGAGACACAGGGAGTTTAAGATTTTTTTTTGCAACCCGGCATCCGCCCGAACGGGAACTGAAGTTGCGGCCTAGTTGGGCCTTCTAACCACCGGACTGGATCCACATCCCCAAAATCAAGAACTGCCGCCTGGAGACATCCACCGGCAATAAACATCTCCGGTGCAGAGATCTGACTCCTGCAAAGGCCAGACATCCGGTCTTGAGAAGCAGAGATTGCGGCCTACTAGACAGAAAAGCACCGGGCTAAATTTCTGACACCCTCGACAGATAGCTGCATTACCGAGCATCTGACTGGCCAGAATACAGCTCCGATTGGTGTGTTAACCAGATACCCCCTGGAAGAAAGTTCAGAGCAAGGCTTAAGAACGGGGTGAAGCCGTGGACTAAATTTTCAACTGCAAGCCGGCGCACCACTACACCCTCAACAGCGCAGGACCTGACATCTGGTGACACTACATAGAGGGTAAGACTAAGCACCCCTCTAACCACCTTTACTTCCACAACATCTGCAATCTAATGTAACCACAGACATTACCATTACAGTAAGTGGGAATCTATTCCTAGACTATAAACTTAGTACTTAACCAGTTAAAATACTCTTGCTGCAGGCGATCTATCTTTACAGCATACTGCATATTTAACACTAGAGAGACAGGACTGGACTACCTGCTATCTGCTAAACAATGTGAGATTCAACTATGTAATGCCACTACTGACCTAGTCAATCAAACTTTCCTCTCATAAAAAGATAAGAAAATGAAGTAATTTAGCTGTCTTCTATGCTACCCACCTTATAAAAGCTGTGCCTAAATTTAACTCATGGCCATCTATAACTTACTACTCACACTATATAAAGTATGGGGAAATCAAAAAGCCCAGCTGAAGAAAACAAAGCATCCAAGACACCTAAAAAAGCATTTGAGAGCAGTAATTTCCCCAAAGATACATCTGCTATCTCTGACCACCTTAACACGACTAACACGGCTCAGGGTCTGAAACTGATAAGGAGGAATATACCCAAGAACAGGAGGATCTAACAGACCTTAAAAGATACATTAGAACATTACCCACTTCTAAAACGATGAGGGATTTGTTCCAAGAAATGACCAGTACTTTAAGCTAGGGGGGCTGAAGTGGTTAAACACCCTTAATGACCAGGCCACTTTTTATAATTCTGCACTACACTACTTTCACCGTTTATTGCTCTGTCATACAACTTATCACCCAAATTAATTTTACCTCCTTTTCTTCTCACTAATAGAGCTTTCATTTGGTGGTATTTCATTGCTGCTGACATTTTTACTTTTTTGCTATTAATCAAAAATGACCGAAATTTTTGCAAAAAAATGACATTTTTCACTTTCTGTTGTAATTTTTTTTTTTTTTAAAACTACATTTCTATATACATTTTTCGCAAAATTTATTGTTCTACATGTCTTTGATAAAAAAAAAATCCAATAAGTGTATATTTATTGGTTTGGGTAAAAGTTATAGCGTTTACAAACTATGGTGCAAAAAAGTGAATTTCCGCATTTTGAAGCAGCTCTGACTTTCTGAGCACCTGTCATGTTTCTTCAGGTGCTAGAATGTCAGGATAGTATAACTACCCCCCAAATGACACCATTTTAGAAAGAAGACACCCCAAAGTATTTGAGGATGGGCATGGTGAGTTCATGTATGATTTCATTTTTATTCACAAGTTAGCGGAAAATGACACTTTCTGAAGAAAAAAATAAAAATAATAAAGTTTCCATTTCTGCTAACTTCTGGCAAAAAAAAAATCTCCCACGGACTTACTATGCCACTCAGTGAATACCTTGGGGTGTCTACTTTCCGAAATGGGGTCATTTGTGGGGTGTGTTTACTGTTCCAGCATTTTGGGCGGGGCTAAATTGTGAGCAGCCATGTAAAACCTAAAGGTATTCATTGGAATTAGGGCCCCTTTGCGCACCCAGGCTGCAAAAAAGTGGCACACATGTGGTATCGCCGTACTCAGGAGAAGTAGAGCAATGTGTTTTGGGGTGTATTTTTACATATACCCATGTTGGGTGAGAGAAATATATCTGTAAATTGACAACTTTGTATAAAACAATTTAAAAAGTTGTCGTTTACAGCGATATTTCATACACACAGTATGGGTATATATAAAAAAATACACCCCAAACCTCATTGGCCTACTTCTCCTGAGTACGGTGATACCACGTGTGCCACTTTTTTGCAGCCAAGATGCGCAAAGGGGCCCTAAAACTAATGAGTACCTTTAGGATTTCACAGGGCATTTTTACGCATTTGGATTCTCACGCTTTAGGACCCCTAAAATGCCAGGGCAGTATAAATACCCCACAAGTGACCCGATTTTGGAAAGAAGACACCCCAATGTATTCCGTGAGGGGCATGGCAAGTTCATAAAAGATTTTTTTTCTTGGCACAAGTTAGCGGAAATTAATTTTTTATTGTTTTTTCTCACAAAGTCTCCCTTTCCGCTAGTTTGTGACAAAAAGTTCAATTTTTCATGGACTCACTGTGCCCCTCAGCGAATACCTTGGGGTGTCTTCTTTCCAAAATGGGGTCATTTGTGGGGTGTTTGTACTGTTCTGGCTTTTTGGGCGGGGCTAAATTGTGAGCAACCCTGTAAAACCTAAAGGTACTCATTGGACTTTACGCCCCTTTGCGCACCTATGCTGCAAAAAGGTGGCACACATGTGGTATCGACGTACTCAGAAGAAGTAGGGCAATGTGTTTTGGGGTGTATTTTTACATATACCCATGTTGGGTGAGAGAAATATCTCTGTAAATTGATAACTTTGTATAAAAAATAAATAAAAAGTTGTCGTTTACAGCGATATTTCTCACACAAAGTATGGGTAGATATAAAATACACCCCAAAACACATTGCCCTACTTCTCCTGAGTACGGCGATACCACATGTGTGCCACTTTTTTGCAGCCAAGATGCGCAAAGGGCCCCAAATTCCCATGAGTAACTTTAGGATTTCACAGGGCATTTTTACACCTTTGGATTCTCACGCTTTAGGACCCCTAAAATGCCAGGGCAGTATAAATACCCCACACGTGACCCCATTTTAGAAAGAAGACACCCCAAGGTATTCCGTGAGGGGCATGGCGAGTTCACAGAAAAAAAAAAAATTTGGCACAAGTTAGCGGAAATTAATATATATGTATATTTTTTTTTTTTACAAAGTCTCATATTCCACTAACTTGTGACAAAAAATAAAATTTTGCATGAACTCACCATACCCCTCACGGAATACCTTGGGGTGTCTTCTTTCTAAAATGTGAGGTGTTTGTACTGCCCTGGCATTTGAGGGTCTCCGCAATCATTACACGTATGGCCAGCATTAGAAGTTTCTGCTATTCTCCTTATATTGAGCATACGGGTAATGAGATTTTTTTTCCGTTCAGCCTCTGGGCTGAAAAAAATAAAATAAAAATGAACGGCACAGACTCTTTCATTCGTATCGATCATCGTGGATGAAAAAATCTCTGCCAAAATCAGTGACTGCGGTGCGGTGGGCTGGGCGCTAACTACCTAACAAGTAACTAACTAACTGGCGGTGATAAGGGACCCTTATGCCCCATTTACACGTCCGCAATTCTGTTTGCAGAACGGAATTGCGGACCCATTCATTTCTATGGGGACAGACTTTGTCCCTCTCGGATCCGGAATTGCGGATCCGCACTTCCGGGTCTGCACTTCCGTTCCGCAAAAATATAGAACATGTCCTATTCTTGTCCGCAATTGCGGACAAGAAAAGGCATTTTCTATATAGTTCTGGCAATGTGCGGATCTGCAAAATGCGGACAGCACATTGCCGGTGTCCGTGCTTCGTGGATCCGCAAAACACGTACTGTATGGACATGTGAATGAAGCCTTACAGGGGGGGTGATCAGGGAGTCTATATGGGGTGATCATGGGTTAACAAGGGGTTAATAAGTGACAGGGGTGTGTAGTGTGGTGCTTGGTGCTACTTTACATAGCTACCTGGTCCTCTGGTGGTCGATCCCAGCAAATGGGACCACCAGAGGACCAGGTAGCAGGTATATCAGACGCGGTTAACAAAACAGCGTCTGATATACCTCTTTGATGCGATGTATTTCGCATCTACAGCCTGCCATCGATTGATCATAGCTGGCAGGCTGCAGTATAATTTGCGATCTTTGAACTGCTGTGAGAGCGCGCGCGCGTTCACAGCAAATCTCGCCTCTCGCAAGATGAAGCGTCAAGGAGGAACTAACCTGCCGCCGCCTGGACGCATCCCTGCGTTAGGCGGTCGGCAGGTGGTTAAAATCTGAACTCGCAGAAATTAAATCAGATATTAACCAAATGACTACAAGAGTTAACACCCTGGTCCACTGAGAGAACCATTCAACATGCTACCTACCTTGAGTGTAAGGTCAAGTCACAACAAAGACATCTTTATGAGATGCATCTACGCATAGACGACCTAGAAAACAGGTCTAGGCGCAACAATCTCAGAATACAGAAAATGTGCCTTACAGAAAATGTGGAAGACAAAAATTTAACTGAAGTCCTGACTCAAATTTTCTCAGAGCTTTTAGGCAAAGAAGGCACCCAAGATTTAGAACTGGAAAGAGTCCACAGAGTGTTTCGCCCTAAAAATGCACCCAAAGATGCACCAAGAGACATCCTCTGCTATATCCTCAGTTTCCGTTTAAAAGAAGAAATATTGAGGAAAGCCCGCCTCGCCAAGAGTATTGAACATGAAGGGGGAGAAATTACGATCTTCCAAGATGTTTCTAGATTCACTCTGGAGACAGACAAGAGCTCTCAGAGAAAATAACATTAGTTATAGATGGCTCTACCCTTTTGGAATCCTGGTAACTCACAACAGCAGACCTTTCACTATAAGAACCCCAGATGAACTTTACTCAGTGGTCCCTAAATTGAACAAAGGCCATATTGACGTCCCAGACTGGACAGCTGAAGATGGTTCGGACAGTATCCCTGAGCTACCAACAACTGACAAGTGGGAGAGGTTCACCACCCCTAAACAAAGAATGAAAGAAATCCAAGATTCCTCTCAACCAAGAGCACCTCGAAAGAATGTGAGAGGATTTACTCCTGGCTGATAATATCCCTATATCCTTTACTATTTGTTGTAATCAAAATGTGTTATGACATTATAGGACGCATGAAGCCACTGTAACATTACTATGTTGATACTTGACTAGGTCAGTGGTCTTGGCCTCTAATAGGATTGAAGGTCACTCACCTACCCTGGCAATTTACCTTGCCCTGGTGAAGTTATTTTGTTTATTTACGGTTACATTTTAGTTTAAACTGTTTTATTCTGAAACTATACAAATCAGCAGATGTTCACAATGCTTTAACATTATCTACCCCCCACATAGTGGTGTGTATTTAAACACCCTAAACCCTTGTACCGCAGAGAAGACCTGCCTTTGCGGCCTTCTCTGTAATCCAGACGCTGTTCTATCTTCCACCTTTCAGTACCATACTCAAGTGTTTTGAGGTGTACTGAAAATCGTTTGGTTAAGTTTATCAGTGTTTTTTTTCTTTTTTGTTTAAGTTGCACCAGTCAGAGAGGTCTGAACTTTAGTTTTAACATATCTCTGTTACACATACCATGACAGATCTCACATGTGTTACAGGGGTGTGGAAATCGTATCGCCCGACGCCCAGGACATGCAGTTCCGGGCGCCGGGCATATAGTTTGTTCAGAAGCTTAGCCCTGCTTCGGGCAACTTGCAGGGCTGAGATAGGGTTGGGCAATATGCCTCCTGCATTACTACTAGCGTGGAGGGCTGGACATGACCACAAGCGCACCAGACTTGTCATAAATAAACCTGTCATAAACTGCAGCACAAGTCTGGTGCTTCACCGCTGCCTCTCATCTTGCTCTGCTTCGCCTCCTCCTCGCTCGGCTCCGCCTCCTCCTCATTCTGCTCTGCCTCCACCTCACTCTGCTCTGCCTCGCTTGGCTCCGCCTCTCCCTCGCTTGGCTCCGCCTCTGTCCTGCTCGACACCGCCTCCCCCTCGCTCTGCCGCGCTTAGCTCCCCCTCGCTTGGCTCCGCCTCAGTCCAGCTAGGCTCCGCCCCCTGCCAGTGCAGAAGTTTGAGTGACATGCCTACAACTTGGTGGGACCTAACAAATAGCCTTTTCTCTGAGCCATGGGGCAGCTAACATATACAGCAGTAAGTGATTTTGCTGCCATCTACTGGAACATTACCAGGACGACTTTGTATAATCATTAAAGGGAGTCTTTCACCACAAATGTCCATTATATAAAATTAACACCATTTTGTCCATAACAGTCCCCATATTAAAATGCTTCTTACTATATTTTGGCCCGTTGCAAATTTGGCTAAAAAGCACTTCTATTTGATATGCAAATGAGGGTATGAAGGAGCCCAGAGGTGGCTTTCCAACGGCCGGTGCCCAGGCCCTTGCTGATTTTCATATCCAACCACTCCCCTTTCACCCCTTTGGCCCGCCCTTTGGCTGATCACCTCCGTCCTCCATTCTGAAATCCCACGCCTGCGCCGATGACAGCCCTCTGATGCGACGCCGGCTGGAACGTCACGTACGGGCTGGCACATGCGCACTCAAAACTCTGATGCCTCTGCCCATAATGGGTCATACAGTGGGCAGGCGCGGACATCCCGTTCATCGGCGCAGGATTTCAGAACTGAGGACAGAGGTGATCAGCCAAACAAAGGACGGGCCAAAGGGGTGAAAGGGGAGTGGTTGGATATGAAAATCAGCGAGGGGCCTGGACACCGGCCGTTGGAACGCTGCCCCTGGGCACCTTCAGACCCTTATTTGCATATCGAATAAAAGTGTTAGCCCAACTCTGCAACGGACCGAAATATGGTAAGAAGCATTTAATATGGGGACTGTTATGTACAAAATGTTGTTAATGTTATATAACGGACATTTGTGGTGAAAGACTCCTTTAATATGTCACCAACACGTGTCTTCACTCCAGTGTCACAGGTTGTCCCTCTGTGATGTGACACACATGTAAATAGAGAGGTCACTGTGTACATACATGATGTGTATATCTGTGTATATCGTGTGTACTGGGCTCCGGTAGACTGATGGTTTACATTGATGGTGTTTTCAGAGACGTCGCCCCCTGACAGCCCACTACTGACTGCTAACATAACCCCTGGCAATTCCACTGCTCCTTCAGGTAATCCAACTGTCCATGGGGGGGATTTATAGGGGCAGGAGAACTTCCTATTTGAAGTCAGCTTCCTCATGTACTGCTATTTTGGGGGTGGAGAGTGACAGCTCCACAGAATGACCCCCCGCATACTAGCTGTCACTTCTAGCCCATGTGGAGCCCAGTACCCTTCTTTAAAATCTCCCAACGAAGACTTACTGCACTAATTACCCTAATAGGATCTTACCCCAGTTACATGGATCGTAAGAGGCGTCCCTACACTACCACACAGCGCCCCTTGTGGCTGCCCCCACAAAGTATAAGGTCTCCTTGTGGCCCCCATACAGTATAACGTCTCCTTGTGGCCCCCATACATTTTGGGCCTGTCTTCTAAGTTGCTATCAATAAAGACCTTATTTAAATATGGTTTTGATTTAAAATTATTTTTTGTATCAGGACAAGTAGATTGTCATGAGGGACAAGTGGATCGAGCCCCTGCTTTAGTCCTTCGACAAGTAGTTTTTTTTTTAATTTCCACACCCGTGTTACAAACAACACAAATGGTCTAAATTTTTTTTTTTTTTTTTTTTTTTACAGGAGACACACTTAAAAAATCTTATACTCCAGTAACTAAACAGATACTATACCCAATGGTATAATGCTTGCACTCCCTCCCAAAAGAGAAAAGGAGTATCCATAGTATTAACCACCTCTCGTCACGCTAACACCGAAAGGCGTGAGGGAGGTGGTTCTCTCAGGTCTCGATCACTCCTATCGGCGTCATACCGCGAGACCTATGTGAACACGCACGCATGTTCACTGCAGCCCGACAGGTAAAAACTTAATCTACAGCCTGCCAGCGCTAAATATGCGCTGGCAGGCTGTAGATGTCAGTTAATCGCATCCAAATCGCATATCAGATGCTGTTTTGTAAACAGCATCTGATATGCCTGCTGCCCGCTGCTCTGGTGGTCCCTTTTGCTTGGGACCACCAGAGAACACGGGCAGCTATGTAAGTGCACCAATCACCACACACCAACACCCCCGTCACTTATTAACCCATGATGACCCCATATTAACTCCCTGATCACCTCCTGTCACCCCCATGTCATTGATCACCCCCCTGTTAGGCGCCATTCAGACGTCCGTATGTGTTTTGCGGATCCGCAAAACACGGACACCGGCAATGTGCTTTCCGCATTTTGCGGATCCGCACATTGCCAGAACTATATAGAAAATGCCTTTTCATGTCCGCAATTGTGGACAAGAATAGAAAATGTTCTATATTTTTGCAGGCCCGGAAGTGCAGATCCGCAATTCCGGATCCAAGCGGGACAAAGTCTGTCCCCATAGAAATGAATGGGTCCGCAATTCCGTTCTGCAAAATGTGGAACAGAATTGCGGACGTTTGAATGGGGCAGGGGTGTGGAAATCGTATCGCCCGGCGCACGGGACATGCAGTTCCAGGCGCCGGGCATGTAGTTTTTTCAGAAGCTTAGCCCTGCTTCGGGCAGCCTGCAGGGCTGAAATAGGGTTGGGCAATATGCCTCCTGCATTACTACTAGCGAGGAGGGCTGGACATGACCACAAGTGCACTGGAGGGAGGGGGCGCGCACCAGACTTGTCATATATAAACCTGTCATAAAATGCCGCACAAGTCTGGTGCTTCACCGCCGCCTCTCATCTTGCTCTGCTTCACCTCAGTTGCCTCTTATCTTGCTCTGCTTCACTCGGCTCCGCCTCCTCCTCATTTTGCTCTGCCTCGCTTGGCTCCGCCTCTCCCTCGCTTGGCTCCACCTCTCCCGCTCGACACCGCCTCCCCCTTGCTCTGCTCTGCCTCGCTTGGCTTCCCCTCGCTCTGCGTCGCTAGGCCCCGCCCCCGTCCGGCTAGGCTCCGCCCCCTGCCAGTGCAGAAGTTTGAGTGACATGCCTACAACTCGGTGGGACCTAATAAATAGCCTTTTCTCTGAGCCATGGGGCAGCTAACATATACAGCAGTAAGTGATTTTGCTGCCATCTACTGGAACATTACCAGGACCACTTTGTATAGTCATTAAAGGGAGTCTTTCACCACAAATGTCCATTATATAAAATTAACACCATTTTGTACATAACAGTCCCCATATTAAATGCTTCTAACCATATTTCGGTCCGTTGCAAAGTTGGCTAAAAAGCACTTTTATTTGATATGCAAATGAGGGTCTGAAGGAGCCCAGGAGCGGTGTTTCAACGGCCGGTCCCCAGGCCCCTCGCTGATTTTCATATCCAACCACTCCCCTTTTACCCCTTTGGCTGATCACCTCCATCCTCCAATCTGAAATCCCACGCCTGCGCCGATGACAGCCCTCTGATGCGAAGCCGGCTGGAACATCACGTACGGGCTGGCACATGCGCACTCAAAACTCTGATGCCTCTGCCCATAATGGGTCATACAGTGGGCAGGCGCGGACATCCCGTTCATCGGCGCAGGATTTCAGGACTGAGGAAGGATCGTCCAAACAAAGGGCGGGCCAAAGGGGTGAAAGGGGAGTGGTTGGATATGAAAATCAGCGAGGGGCCTGGACACCGGCCGTTGGAACGCTGCCCCTTGGCAACTTCAGACCCTTATTTGCATATCGAATAAAAGTGTTAGCACAACTCTGCAACAGACCGAAATATGGTTAGAAGCATTTAATATGGGGACTGTTATGTACAAAATGGTGTTAATGTTATATAATGGACATTTGTGGTGAAAGACTCCCTTTAATACATCACCAGAATGTGTCTTCACTCTAGTGTCACAGGTTGTCCCTCTGTGATGTGACACGCATGTAAATAGAGAGGTCACTGTGTACGTACATGATGTGTATATCTGTGTATATCGTGTGTACTGGGCTCCGGTAGACTGATGGTTTACAAAGATGGGGTTTTCAGAGGCGTCGCCCCCTGACAGCCCACTACTGACTGCCAACATAACCCCTGGCAATTCCACTACTCCTTCAGGTAATCCAGCTGTCCATGGGGGGGGATTTATAGGGGCAGGAGAACTTCCTATTTGAAGTCAGCTTCCTCATGTACTGCTATTTTGGGGGTGGAGAGTGACAGCTCCACAGAATGACCCCTGCACACCAGCTGTCACTTCTAGCTGTGGAGCCCTGTCCCCTCAGTCCCCAATCTCCCAAAGAAGACTTCCTGCACCAATTACCCTAATAGGATGTAACCCCAGTTACATGGATTGTAAGAGGCGTCCCTACACTACCACACACAGCCCCTTGTGGCTGCCCCCACACAGTATAAGGTCTCCTTGTGGCCTTTTTTTGGGCCTGTCTTCTAAGTTGCTATCAATAAAGACCTTATTTAAATATGGTTTTGATTTAAAAAAAAAAAAAATTGTATCAGGACAAGTAGATTGAGCCCCCGCTTTAGTCCTTCGACAAGTAGTTTTTTAAAAAATTTTCACACCCCTGATGGGGCCTAAGGGTCCCATATCACCGCCAGTTAGTTAGCTACTTGTTAGGTAGTTAGCGCCCAGCCCACCGCACCGATTTTGGCAGAGATTTTTTCATCCACATTGATCGATGCGAATGAAGAAATCTGTGCCGTTCATTTTTTTTTTCAGCCCAGAAGCTGAACGGAAAAAAAAAAAAATCTCATTACCCGTATGCTCAATATAAGGAGAATAGCAGAAACTCCTAATGCTGGCCATACATGTAATGATTGCGGAGACCCTCAAATGCCAGGGCAGTACAAACATTTCGGAAAGTAGACACCCCAAGGTATTCGCTGAGGGGCATATTGAGTCCATAAAAGATTGAACTTTTTGTCACAAGTTAGCGGAAAGGGAGACTTTGTGAGAAAAAAACAAAAAAAATTAATTCCGCTAACTTGTGCCAAAAAAAAAAAAATCTTCTATGAACTCGCCATGGCCCTCACGGAATACCTTGGGGTGTCTTCTTTTCAAAATGGGGTCACTTGTGGGGTATTTATACTGCCCTGCCATTTTAGGGGTCCTAAAGCGTGAGAAGAAGTCTGGAATCCAAATGCCTAAAAATGCCCTCCTAAAAGGTACTCATTGGAATTCCCCTTTGCGCATCTTGGCGGCAAAAAAGTGTCACTCATGTGGTATCGCCGTACTCAGGAGAAGTAGGGCAATGTGTTTTGGGGTGTATTTTTATATATACCCATACTGTGTGTGAGAAATATCGCTGTACTATCGCTGTAAACGATAACTTTTTCAATTTTTTTTATACAAAGTTGTCAATTTACAGAGATATTTCTCTCACCCAGCATGGGTATATGTAAAAATACACCCCAAAACACATTGCCCTACTTCTCCTGAGTACGGCGATACCACATGTGGCAAGTCACGACTTGTATCAAGTGGCGTGGCGGGGCTAAGCTCCATTCAGTGAACAGAGCTTAGCCTCGCCCACGCCACTTGGATACAAGTCGTGACGTTACTGGGCGGGGCGCTATCAGCGGTAAACAGTGAGAAGGCCGCGGCGCTCCTGCAGCGCCGCTGCCTTCTCAAACAGCTGATCGGTGGGGATCCCGGGTGTCAGACCCCGGCCGATCAGATGCTGATGATCTATCCTGTTCAATTTATATGATGTAAACCAAGCTGTATGGCCTAAATGTACACATCTAACCCTGTTATTGTACTGTGTATATGCACATTTATCACTTTAAACGTCAATAATCTGACTGGTACCCTTCTCCTCACCCTTCTCCCCTCCACCCCCTCTATTCCCCCTAGTCTTCCCCCCTTCTTTCCACCCTTCCCCCTTTTTCTCTACATATATCCTTTGTTTCATTCTCATATATATTTCAATAAACAAGTTATTATGTATTAATCTACTTATAATCCAGTGGAAGTATAATAAGGTGATTACTTTATAATGTCTTTGGAGTGAAGTAACTCCATACTTGTAAATGTAATACTTGCTTTAAATAAACAAAATTTACAAGAGTGGATTAATTAGGCCAAAAAAGACATTAGGGAGGCCCAAAAAAGACCTATTCCTTCACAGTTTTTCTTGCATAATGGCTTTGTTTCTTTGTACAAACCTTTATTGAAAACTAAGGTACGCTTTAAATCTCCTCTTATGTCATACAGAAAGACTAAGAACATTGGAGACAGTTTAGTCTATGCTACATAGTAACATAGTTGTTAAAGGGAACCTGTCACTGGGATTTTGGGTATAGAGCTGAGGACATGGGCTGCTAGATGGCCGCTAGCACATCCGCAATATCCAGTCCCCATAGCTCTGTGTGCTTTTATTGCGTAAAAAAACTGATTTGATGCATATGCAAATTAACCTGAGATGAGTCCTGTCCATGACAGACCTTACTGTAAAGAATGCTTGTCGCCTCTTATGACAATCTTTTTTTCTCCAGGCATAGGGAGTGGACCCTAGTTTTTTGATGGGGTTTAATACAGAATATCTTCCCTTGATATTTTTTGTATGGCCTGGTTATACATTTGTACAGGTTAATCATGTCCCCCTTTAGACGTCTTTTTTAAGGCTATAAAAAAATCAGTTCATTTAATATTGTTACATGATACATGCTGATATCATAAATGATCAAATTGGTACAATTGGTAAGAAATGTTATTACCCCTGTCGTGCCTGTTGCAACCACACACTGGTAAACGGTATATCAAACAATTCTTTACTTGCAGCTCCTATTTTAAAAATATATAATATTTCCCAAGATTAAAGACAGCGTCCCTAAGCACAGGAGAGGGGGTGATCGTTATTCCTGCCTCAAAAGGCTGGAACTTAAACAGATTTATGAATTGGATATGTTAGAACCAAAGCAACTGAAAAGGGAATTCAGGTTGGGTTTCCTTTTCTAGAAAAGCCCAGGACATATACTGCAAATTATGGATGAACTGTATATAGTTGTTTTTAATACGTTTGCACCCACCATCTATGCTGCGATTTATTAACATTTTTCTTTGTTACAGATATTACATGATGACCCACAGAAACCAAGACATTGGAATCAGTCTAGTGTATTACATTATCTGACCAACAGACGGCCCTCCCTTCTGTGCTTAACTGCAAGGGATCTCTTTTTCAACCGTTATGAACTGACCATTTTTACATGAGAAATGATCTATAGACTATAAAGGTACTTAGGGGCATTGTACATGTGGGAATTGGAGTGTGTTATTTGAGCTCTTTCCAGCATCGCAACCGTTCCCTCCGTTGGGGGAGACTCATGGTGTCACTGGGATATGAGCTGGTGTGTACACATGAATAGAGTACAATAAATACAATGGGTGGTAGAGATGAGTGAGGTTATGAAAAATTAGCAGCTGCTTTGCCAAATTTCACAAAAAAAAATCACTTTGTGATGAATTACTCCGTCACTAAATGGATTTCTTTGTATGTAGCAGGCGAAACAATGGGGAATGGCGATTGCCCCCGTCATTGAACCCCTCAGGTGTCACATTCATCACGGCATCTGAGATTAACATTGAGGGCTTTCAGGGGTTAATCCGGTAAAAATAAATAAATACTCATCCATTTGATTTCACTCAAGACTACTGGCTGGCTGTCAACAAAATGGTGATGAGTGTAAAGGTGCAATTACGCGGCACGAGAATCGGGCAGATTATCACGATCGTTACTGCAAATGGCCTATCCCGACAATTTGGCCATGTAAATATGCAGCCAATCATTGCTCTTTCATGGGGTTATCCTGTCGTTTATGCAGGCACCACCGATCATGGCTTTTGGTAAGCAGATCGTACGGTCTACAGAGCAATCTGCTGGTCAGCAATAGCGATCCCTTTTCCTCATACAGTGAAGGAGATTGATCCATGTAAATCCAGCAGTCTCCTTCACTGAAGAGCAGCTGACTGTCTGGAAGGAATGCTTCCTTCCCAACAATCAGCCTCTCAGTCGGCCCGTGTCCAGCTTTATGTGTTAACCCCTTAAGGACCCATGACGTACCGGTATGTCATATCTTTAAAAGTAAATTGCAGCGCTGCAGGGGATAATCGGAACAGGATGCCTGCTGAAATCATTCAGCAGGCATCCTGTCACAACGCCAAGGGGGGTCATGTGACCCCCCGTAATTGCGATCGCAGCAAACCGCAGGTCAATTCAGACCTGCGGTTTGCTGCGTTTTCGTCCTTTCTGGTGTCCGGTGACCCGATGAACTGTAAAAGGACGGTGATCGGTGGTGTGAATACACACCACCAATCATAGTCTGAACATTTGGGGGCGGCGGCGCTGTCCTCGTTGCTGATTGGTGCCGGAGAGAGAGGCGGGAGATTCAAACTCCCGTCGCTCCTGTCTCCCCTCCCCTTCCTGTTGCTGCGCCGTGAGGACGTTCCCGGAGAGCTGCTGTGACCCCCACTGTCGGAACCCATCACACTCACCAAGTGTAGGTCAGCGTCAATGAGGGAGAGGCGTGATAAGGTAGGGATAGAAGGGACAGTGAGTTGGGGGGGGGGGGGCGGACTAACTTTTTTTTACTGTTTGAGTGCCAGCACTTAGGTGTGAGACCCTAGACGCACCCAGGGGTGCTGTCACTAACACTCTGGGTGTTAGCGGGAAGCTCATGTGGAACCTTATGTACCCACTACTAGATAAGGGTTACCACTTGTATCGGGCCCTCGCCGCCAGATCCACGTTCCCTTGTGGGACCGTGCGGAAAAATCATTGCGGCCTCCCTACCTACCCCCTCCAGGTACCTATCCCCAGGGGTGAGACCCGTGCCCTTACCAGTGGAAACATGTTGCTGGTCAGGTATAAGGACAAGAGAGATGTCCTTATGCTGTCCATAATTCATGGTAACGGCATCTCCCCTGTTCCTGTGCGAGGTACCACGGCAAAGGTCCTCAAGCCCGATTATATCGTCGACTACAATCGGAATACGGGAGGAGTTGATCTATCTGATCAAGTCCTCAAACCATATAATGCCATGCGGAAAACCCGGGTATGGTACAAAAAAGTTGCGGTCTACTTGGTGCAGGTTGCCTTGTACAGCGCTTTTGTACTATCCCGAAGTGCTGGCAGCACAGGGACATTCCTCCAATTCTATGAGGCAGTCCTCAAGGACCTGATTCTTCAGACCGGGAAAGAGCAGGTCGGAGTACCTCGGGAATTGGAGGCACCCGGATCGTCCCTGGCCAACATTTTTCAGGTGTGGTCCCCCATACTGGAAAGAAGGGACGAACCCAAAAAAGATGCAGTGTGTGTCACAAGAGGGGGATACGGAAGGACACCACCACTCAATGTGACACTTGCCCCGATCATCCGGGCCTCTGCATTATCGATTGCTTCAGGGAGTATCACACTTCCATGGAGTACTACCTTTTTATAATTCCCAACAGTCCCCTAGAGAACATAAAAAACTATGGCGCTCAGACTTTTGGAGACACGGAAACCCAATTTTTTTTTACAAAAATGATATTAGTCTTAGTGCAGGCATCCTCAAACTGCGGCCCTCCAGAAGTTGTAAACTACAACTCCCAGCATGCCCAGACAACCTACAGCTATTAGGCTACAGCAGGGCATAGTGGGAATTGTAGTTTTACAACATCTGGAGGGCAGCAGTTTGAGGATGTCTGTTTTAGTGTCTCCAAAGTCTGAGAGCCATACATATTGGGCATTGCCGCGTCTGTAAAAATCTGCTCTATAAAAATACCCCATAAACAACCCGTCTGGTAAACGCCTTAAAAAAAATCTAATAAAAACTATGTAAAAAAAAAAAGCCATTTTTTTTGTCACCTAACGTCACAAAAAGTGTAATAGCGAGTGATCAAAAAGTCATATGCACCCCCAAATAATGCAAATAAAACCGCAATCTCATTCCGCAAAAAATGAGCCCCTAGATTAGATAGTCACCCAACAAAAAAAAAAAAAAAACTGTAGCTTCCAGGCTATGGAGATACTAAAATTATTTATTTTTTGTTCCTCAAATGATACTATAGTGTAAAATCTATATACATTTTAAAAAGTAGACATATTAGGTATCGTCGTGTCCGTAAGAATCTGCGCTATAAAAATAACATTTGACCCAACTCCTCGGATGAACAGGGTTAAAAATATAAAATAAAAATGGTTCCAAAACACCCATTTTTTGGCAAAATTTCCATTTAAATCCATTTTTCCGGTAATAAAGCAAAGGTTAACAGCCAAACAAAACTAAATATTTATTGCTCTGATTCTGTAGTTTGCAGAAACACCCCATATGTGGTCGTAAATGTCTATATAGCCACACGGCAGGGCATAGAACGAAGGGAACGCCATATGGTTTCTGGAAGGCAGATTTTGATGGACTGGTTTATTTACACCATGTCCCATTAGAAGCCCCCCTGATGTAGCCTAGACTAGAAACTCCAAAAAAGTGAACCCATCTAGGAAACTACACCCCTCAAGGTATTCAAAAATTACTTTACAAACTTTGTTAACCCTTTAGGTGTTCCACAAAACTTAATGGCGAATGTAGAAACAATTTTAGAATTAAAATTTTTTGTTACCTTGCCTCAAAAAAGTGTAATATAGAGCAACCAAAAATCATATTTACCCTAAAATAGTACCAAAACACTACCACCTTATCCTGTAGTTTCCAAGATGGGGTCACTTTTATGGAGTTTCTACTCTAGGAGTGCAGCAGGGGGCTTGAAAGGGTACATGGTGTAAATAAACCAGTCCAGCAAAACCCGCCTTCCAAAAACCATATGGCGTTCCCTTTCCTCTATGTCCTGCCATTTGGCCAAATAGTGGTTTACTACTACATATGGGGTGTTTCTGCAAACTACAGAATCAGGGTGTGACGCTTTGCGATCCACAGCGATACTAGGAAATCGCAAATGCGCCATATTTCACAATCACAGAGACACCAGAGCCTTAACTAAAAATCTTCTCTTTTCACTAAAGGAGTAATTCACAGAGCAGAGGTGCCATTATCACCTCCTTGTGACAAACCTTTCCTGCCCCATGCCAAGTTGAGTAGCCATCAATCTAGTTCCCTAGTGACAGAAGCTCATAAACCTGGTCTTTCTGCAGCCATAGTGTCTCCAATACCAGCAGGGTCCTCACACCTTCAGTCTTGCCAGTGCGCTTCAAAGAGAGCAGGGCAGATTCTTATCAGGCAGCTGTTTGAGACACAAGAAGAGGTCACTGGCCAGCCTCCTTTAATACATAGCTTTCATATTTACATATTTCCTCATATTTCCTGGGTTCGGAACCAATGCACTGAACCATCTCTTCAGAGATTATTCCGGCCCCAATAATACACCTTTCAGGGAATCGGCCAGTCAATCAGAGATTCTCTCTCTCAGATATCAAAGCTCTCAAGGAATCCAAATGGTAATTCTATCCTGTTTGGTATCAGAGGATTTGTAAAATTGTGCTGATCATCAATATGGCCTCTATGTCCTAATTGGACCCACGGATACGGAGAAACTGGCATGGCAAAGATTCAGCCAGATTTTCTCTGTCCAGGGCAGGAACTGCCCCTCTTCCAATTACCCAAGGCCGGACTTGTGCGGGTCACAACCCCTCCCTGGTACAGAGTGGGTAAAACCCTGCGACACATCCAGCCCTGGGTCCTTCTTCTTCTGACGTCGAACAACATCCCGACTGCCCGCTGGACACGGGCACACCACCATATTGGATTATACCTTACAGAGACTTTGCCTTTTACTGGACTTTACTACGGTAATTCAGAACTTACAGACATTTTATTCCCTTCCATCTCTTCTATTTCTATCCAAACCAATCTGTTCAACTGACAGGTATATTTATCTGTCGGTTTTAATGTATATATTTTTTGTGTATAGTTTAGAATAAAAACTAACGATTTCATCGTTCCAGTTTTGCCCTTGTTACTTGATCATCTGATCTATGCTAAGAACTCTGTCCTCAGGAGACATACTACCAAATTGTTTTATTTTTATAATTTGTTAATTTACTAGCTAGGTTACAAATAACCGTTCTTCCATTTAGGAATAGCTAGCCGGGGTCTCTTCGCTCCGATTCAATACGAAGAGTGGTGGCAGCAAATTAAAACAATTTCCAGTGTGAAATTGATAATTTTATTTTTACCGATTGTATATGCAATCACGATTGTATCATTTCTGGGCCCACCAACCAATCTTAAACGTCTGCTGTGCTCACAGTGGATCCGCCTCCAGAAGTCTCTAGTGGAGACCTGTATGGCAACTGTGGCATAGTACGACGGGATTGGCGGGTGGTTGTCACACAGGGCAACCAATATAGAGTTTTGTTTGGCTGTTCTTTAAATAGAAGACCCCTCAGGAGGTTGCAACACTTGTCTATACACACTTTTTTTTAAATATTTTAGGGATAATACCCTTACCTGCAATACCATCTCCTGAAGACGCCGGACACGGCGAAACATGTCAGGATGCAGGACCCAATGTGATTTTAGTTCAGGGACAGTTAGCGAGGGACCCTTTATGGGAAATTATAACTAGATCGCTTGATATACTAGCGAATTCCTGCATTGTTCTATTATACACAGGGAATTGTTACCCCTGTGTATAAAAAAATATATTCTGCTTCTTTTGCAGCATTTACTGTGAAACACAGTGGCTCCTTTCCCAAACATAACTGACCTGAGGAATTTTAAATTGTTTTGTTCCTATCCATCTGGTCATTTGACCTTTAAGAGGAGTTAATAAAGTAAATTTGTTTTAGCATAAATTGGTCAGTGAGGCTGAAAAATAAAGCATTGGTTGTTTGGCTGTTAACCCATTTTTCCCAGTAATAAAGTAAGGGTTAAAATAGGAAATTTTCCAAAAAAAAAAATCGAAATTCTAAAATTGTTCCTCCATCTGCCATTAAATCTTGTGGAACCCCTAAAGGGTTAACAAAGTTTGTAAACCCAGTTTTGAATACCTTGAGGAGTGTACTTTCTTAAATGGAGTCACTTTTTTGGAATTTCTATTCCAGGGTGCATCAGGGGGGCCCTGAAATGGGACATGGTGTAAAAAAAAAAAAAAAAAAAAAACAAAAAACAGTCCTGCAAAATCTGCCTTCCAAAACCCATATATCCCCTCCTATGTCCTCCCGTTTGACCAAACAGTAGTTTAGGACCACATATGGGGAGTTTCTGCAAACTACAGAATCAGGGCAACCCAGATTGAGTTTTGTTTGGCAGTTAACCCTTGCTTTGTTCCTGAAAAAATGGATTATGATTGAAAATTTTCCCCAAAAAAAAATCGAAGTTCTGAAATTTTATCTCCATTTTCCATTAACTCTTGTGGAACACCTTAAGGGTTAACGACGTTTGTAAAATCAGTTTTGAATACCTTGAGGGGTGTATTTTTTAAAATGGGGTCATTTTGGGGTGGTTTCTATCATGTAAGCCTCACAAAGTGACTTCAGACCTGGACTGGTCCATAAAAAGTGGGATTTGGCAAATTTCAAACTTCTAAGCTATGTAACATCCCCAAAAAATAAAATGGCATTCCCAAAATGATCCAAACATGAAGCAGACATATGGGGAATGTAAAGTCATCACATTTTTGGGGGGGTATTACTATGTATTATAGAAGAAGAGAAACTGAAACTTTGAAATTTGCAAATTTTTCAAAATTTTTGGTGAATTTGGTATTTTTTAATGCAAAAAAATTTACTTTTTACCCCATTTTAGTAATGTCATAAAGTACAATATGTGACGAAAAAAACAATCTCAGAACGGCCTGGGTAAGTAAAAGCGTTTTAAAGTTATTCACACATATAGTGACACTGGTCAGATTTGCAAAAAATGGCCAGGTCCTTAAGGTGAAATACGGCTGAGTCCTTACGGGGTTAAAGAAGAACTCCCACAAAAAATGTATTCTCTGACCTGTTAGAAAGGCACATGATGTAATCTATAGTGAATGTAATATACTTACCAGTGTCTGTAGAGAGTCGGTCACATGACAACTAAAAATTAGGGAGGGGATAACTCACAAATACAGTCACTGATGAGAAGATTACATTCACTACAGATTAAATCATGTACTCTTCTAACAGGTCAGAAAACACAATTTTGTTTGTGTGGGAGTACTACTTTAAAGAACAATTTGATGGATACAGGTGGGTTATTGATTATATAAGGCCATGGGACAGCTCACAGAGTCCCATGGCTTCCAATACCAGCTTTGTGCTGATAACACTGAAATCTACCTCTCTGATCCAGATATCAATTCCCTTCTAACTAGATTCCTGGCGTTCTATCTTTATTCTTCTCCTCCCGTTTTCTCAACATAGAGAAAACAGAATTCATCCTCTTTCCTCCATGTCACTCAGCCCCCATCCAAGAGCTATCCATTTCAGTTAACAGCACCACGCCTTCTCCAGTCTCACAGGTGTGCTGCCTGGGGATGATAATTGATTATGCCATGTCCTTCAAACCACATATCCAAACCTTTACCTCCACCTGCCGCTTTCAACTCAATAATATCACTAGTATTCGCTCATTACTCACCCCATAAGTCAACTAATATGCTAGTGCATGCTTGCCCTTGTCATCTCCCACCTGGACTACTACAAAATCCTCCTCTGCAGCCTCCCATCTGCACCCCTCCAAAATCTATCTTCCACTCAGCTGCCAGTTAATCTACCTCTCCTCTCATTTCTCCTCTGCTTCTCCCATATGCTAATCCCTTCAATGGCTCACCACTGCACAGCAAATTCAGCTCAAGATACTAACAGCTACATATAAGGCGGTCCACACTTTGTCCCCCCCCCCCCCCCAACATCTTTGAGTTGCTTTTCCAATACATCCCCATGCGTAATCGTCGATCCTCCTCTAATCTGTTCCTCGCACAATCACCTACAAGATTTCTTGCGTACAGCCTCCATACCCTTGAAATTGCTACCCCGACAATTAAGACTCTCCTCCAACATCCAAACCTTAAACCTAAAAAAACACACCACTTCTGGAAATCCTACCACCTGCAATAAGCACTCTACCACCACAAAGATAGATAAGCAGCTTTTACCCAACTATTGTGTCTTTCTCCTTTCCCTTGTAGATTGTAAGCTCTCATGGGCAGAGTCATCTCCCCCTCTGTACCAGTCCGTTACTAAGCTCATGCCAATTGTACTGTTTTAGATTATGTATGCATAGCTCCTCTTTGGATCATGCACATGGCCATTGCCACAAGGTCCCTATTAAAGAACAGACACGTGAGTGTGTTATTTGACCTCTTTCCAGCATTGCAACCGTTCCCACCTTTGGTGGAGACTCGTGGTGTCACTGGGATATGAGCTGTTGAGTACAGTTTTTTTAAACTTAGGGAACTTTAATAAGCGATTGTTGGATCGCTTGTCCCATAGACTGCAATAAATTACCATTGCAGCCTATGGGAGTTGCACTAGGGGTGGGCGATATGGCCTAAAATCTATATTGCGATATAATTTGAAGCATGTGCGATATATATCGCAAAATATATTGCTACCAATGATTTAATCTTGTGGAGGGGGCGCAATTAATACAATACTTAGAAGAGGGGGAGGAGGAGGGGAGGGGCAGTGGCAGAGCATCACAGCCAGGGAGAAGGAACGCCCAGGGAGAGAAGTTGATGTCTCCTCCCTGTTGTTCCGACCAGAGAATGTAACGAGGGCCAGAGCGGGTGTAAAGAGCCCCGCACAGATATAATAGTAAGTGCAGGGTCATTCCCCATATATGCCCTACATGTCCCGCTACTTAGGTAATAATAATATGCCTGAATACAAACGTAGACTGCATGTGCCGGCAATATCCCATACCCGGCATCTATGACTGCGCGCTGCGATCCACCACAATTAACTCCTCAGGTGCAGCATCCAAGGACCTGAGGGGTTAAGTTCAGTGGATCGCAGCGTGCATGGGTATGGGATATGGCCAGCACATGTAGGCTACGTTTGTATTCAGGCATTCATTGGTGGCACAGTGGCCACAGTCCCTCCCCTCCTCTTCCTACTCTGTTCTCATTGGTGGCAGTCGCACACAGTGGGGAGGGAGGGACTCCCTCCTTCTCCACTGTGTCGGCTGAGGAGAACATGGTGCATGCTGAGAGCGGCGCATATCATGTTCTACCCCGATATGGCGATATAAACGAAATCTCTATCGTTGGCCAAATTGATATCGTTTAAATCGCATATTGTCTATATCTCCCACCCCCAAGTTGCACTATGTTCGTATGGAATTCTTTCACTGCAGGCCTCCATGGGAACTACTGGTGTAACAGGCTTGGACAACGGCTACTACAGAGACACAACGGTTCCTTCAATTGCCGCATGGGGAAGCCATTAGGGCTCTGGTAACACAGCGCTCCAAGGGAAAGCCGACTCAGATGCCGTGGCCACAACTACCTCATTTCTGCTGTGCCTGCCATTATAGCAAATTACAAACATTAGCCTCGGGAGTCTGCTAATTTAAAACAGAAATCTGACAACTATGGCGCCTGCTGTGCTTTAGAATGAGCAAAATCTTAAAAGACCTGAAATCCGCAGTACAATCTTCATAAACCTTAGACAACCTCTGCTGTACATGTAGGGTAGAAGTAGTCTGTTTAAATATGGCGCCTGTTTCAAGCAGCAGAGGCCCAGGGCTAATACCCGAGATCTGCAATAACGTCAAATCGCTGCAATTTAACCCCTCAGTGACGTGGTCAAACGTGACAAAAGCATCTCAGAACTGAAAATCCAGTAGCTCTGTGCTTTTGGGCCTGGAACGTCTTCCCCACTTAATAAATAGTACAGACTGTCCCACAAAAAATAAAAAAAGAGAGTCAGTTTTTTTTCACCAGTATTAAAATACAACTATATAAAGGTGGTATCCTTGTAATCATACTAACCCATAGAATTCCGTAAAAACAAAACCCATAACCCATAACATTGAGGGTTTTCCCCCCAATCCCACCATATTTGGATTTTTTACCAGTTTTTGACTACATAGTATGCAATATTAAATGGTGCCATTAGAAAGTAAAACCTGTCCTGTAAAAAAAGAAGCCCTCATACGGCTTTTTGAACAGAAAAATAAAAAAAGTTATGGTTCTGGAAAGGACAGTAGTGAAAAACAAACTAAAAATCCTCCTGGACTCAAGGGGTTAAAGTGCTTCTCCAACAACTTTTAATTTGGCAGAAACCAGGGAGTAATGTAAAAAACAAAACAAAAAAAAGCAAAATGCTCACCTTTAAAATGTCCTGCTCTTCCTGCTACAATCCACGCTGGGCCTGTAGTGATGATGTCTTGTTCATGGTTCATGTGAGCACCTCAGCAGTTACATGTGCATGAATGTGCATTATCTCTGAGGTCAGTGATTGGCTGCAGTCATGTAAAAAAACTTAATGGAATGTGACCTCTGCGCAGAATGAAGAAGGCCAGAATCACTATCTGATCTGATACTGATAATCTAGCCTGAGGATAGGTCATCAAAGTTTAGAAACTGGAAAAACCCCTTTAAAAAAAGTCTGAAACAAGATATTTTGTGACTAACTGGGTTCCACAAATTAAGGCTACATATATACGACAGTGAAAAAAATGTGTTATAAAAGGACAGTTTTTCATGGCCATTTTTCTGTCTGTTTTGCATGGATGACTTTAATTGGCTTATTTTTATTTTTTTAATAAAGATCCCAATCCCTACAGTGCCCTCAGTACACATAATGTTCCCCATAGTGGCCCCCATCAATAATATTGTCCCCCGATAGTGGCCCCCATCTGTAATATTGTCCCTGATAGTGGCCCCCATCTGTAATATTGTCCCTGATAGTGGCCCCCATCTGTAATGTTTTGTTTTAGCAAAAAAAAAAAAAACACTCATCCACTTGCACATGACATCACAGCGCGCTCCCAACATGAGCACGGGGTGAGGTAATCACGCTGAGTGCAGGCTCTTTTCAATGAAGAGAGGAGCGACTGCCTCTGTACCTGCAAGTGGATGAGGTATTTTTTTTAACCCCTAAAAAGCCACATTGTAGAAGTGTACCCGTTTTTAATGGCCATTAGATGGGTGCACTCCTGTCTAAGCGGCCAATAAAAACTGTCCCATTGATTTCAATGGGGTCCGTATGGCCGTGGAAATGGCCAAGAATAGAACCCTCCTATTTTATGACGGCCCCTATTCACTGGCTGTTAAAAAAACGGCTATGTGAATAGCTCCATAGACTTTCATTGGTGCCAAAAATGGCCATATGATGGCCGTCGTGTAGCCTACAGGAGTTGTCCCACGAAAAATATTCACCAGTTTTGAAACCAGCACCTGGATCTGAATATTTTTGTAATTACATGTAATAAAAATCTTTGTAAAGTTACTGAGTTATTCAATAAAATTTATCTGTATAGCGCCACCTGCTCTTTGTACTTTTTCATATTTCTTTGTCCGGCTTACTGAGATGGCCGCAAATGTTCAGTTTCATTCTTCAACTGTTTCCTGAGCTGTGATAGGGAGAGAGCAACAGCAGAAAAGACACGCCCCCTGAGCTGCAGCAGAACAAGACACTCCCCTTGAGCTGCCAGCTTGATATAAATCTAGCAGAGCAATGAATGGTGATTTCTCTGGACCCATGTAAGGTACAGGGCTAGTCCTAGCTGTCTTAGAAAGAGACGGTCATGTACTATATGAAGTCTGATTTAAATTTTTTCACATTGATCATGGGATAACCTCTTAAAAAAAAAAAAAAAATGCCTCCACATAGGAGGTGAGGTGTAGGTGAGTACTCAAAGGCAATAAACGCCTTCAGGGGCAATTTTTTATGACCGCATTTTACTTATGTTTTAAATTTGCCTGAAAAAAAAAAAAATAACAGTGTTTGTCCTACAGGGTAAGTTTCAGTTTCACCCTGAACTGTCAGATGCTGCTCTGCTGGCTCAATGTATAGCCCTCATCACAGACCGCCTGACAGCACAAAAACTCATTTAAGCCATATTCTTATCACTTTGATAAGAATTTAGTTATATTGAGTATTTATGAGCCGTCAGGAGTTCAGAGATGAGGGCTATACATTAAGCCATCAAAGCAGAAATTCAACATGTCCAAAAAAAAAAGTGACCAATATAGCTGCAGGTTTAGGAGTTGATTTTGATCTTCAACAAGAAAAGATCCAACTAGCTCATCCATAATAACACCAGCCCATAGCAGTACCCCACCTTCATCTTGCTGGCGCCTGCGTCGAAGGGGAGTTTTGTCCAATATTGATCCAGCCATGGGCCAATCCATCTGGTGCGTCAAAAGTCATTCTCATCTCATCAGTCCATAAAACTTCTGAAAAATCTGTCTTCAAATATTTCTTGGCCCAGCCTTGATGTTTCAACTCATGTATTCAGTGATCGTCGGGTTTCAGGCTTCCTTACCTTGGTCATTTCTCTGAGCACTGGACATCTTGTACTTCTGGGAACTCAAAGGAGGTTGCAGTTCTGGAATATGACAGCAATAGAGAAAAATTGGTTCGTGGTCGCTTCACATTTGATTCTTGCCAAATCTTTGAAGGTTAATTTGCGTCTTTTTTTTCTCAACACATTTCTTGCGACACTGTTGACTACCATATTTGCAACAAAACATTTGATAGTTCTGTGTCTTGGCTCTGTGTGTGTCTTAAGAGTGCTGCATCCCCCAGAAAAGACTAAATTTTTTACTTCCCAGAGTCTGTTAAATCTTTTTTTTGGTTCATTTTGCCAGAGTAAAACAAGCTACCTAATAATTATGCACCCACTGATATAGGGTCTTGATCTTTTCAGGCCACACTCTCCCTCATTGCACAAACAGTGCCGTTGTGGAGGCTATTGGACAATCCAATTACCGGTAAGAGTAATAGACCCTTTTCCCCGGCGCCTCCACAACGGCATTCACCGGAGGAATAACAGAGGAATTTCAAATTATATCAGGGTACTGCGGACAGAACTTTTCTACCAAACAGTAAGTCCGAATTGTCCGGGACGTCCAGTTTATAGTGCCTAAAGAAGGTGTTTGGCGTAGTCCAGGTGGCCGCTCTGCATATTTGTTCCACCGAAGCTGAGGCATATTCCGCCCATGAAGTTGAGATGGCTCTGGTGGAATGGGCTTTTAATCCAGTCGGGGAGATAAGTTCCTTTGAAGGTAACAAAACTCAATTGTATTCCTGATCCATCTAGAAATCGTTGCTTTGCTGGCTGCGGCGCCCTTGTTCTGGCCCTGAAACTGTAAAAGAAGATGATCTGATTTTCTGAAGGATTCTGAACTATCTAGGTAGGAAAGGATGCACCGTCTAACATCCAGATTGTGGAATTTCCTGTCTACCTCTGAGGATGGATTTGGACAAAAGGAGGGCAAGCAAACTTCTTGTTGACGGTGGAACTTTGAAACAACCTTAGGGAGAAACAAAGGGGTGTGCCTGAGGATGATGCTGTCATCAAGTATTTTAAAAGGTAAGGAGGTTTGCAAGAGAAGGTTTGAATCCCCCCACTCTTCTCGCTTTAGTGATGGCTATTAAGAACGGGGTCTTCCATGTTAACAACTTTAAAGGAATCTCCTGAAGAGGCTCAAAGGGAGAGTCCATTAATACCTGTAGGACAAGGTTAAGGTCCCAAGGGGGAATGGAGCAGTGCACAAATGGAATTTTCCTAAACGCCCCCCTAAAAACCGTTTAATCAGTGGCAACTCAGCCAATTTGAAGTCCAGAAAATTACTTAAGGCGGACACTTGGACCTTTAGGGTATTTGGTTTTAGACCCTTGTCTAACCCTGACTGGAGGAATTCAAGAATAAGGGGTAAATCTGGCTGATCAGTTTGGAACCACCTATCACCTGCACATTTTTGGAATGCTTTCCATGCTCTAGAATAAATGTTTGAAGTGGTTTCCTTCTTACTTGCCAGAATCGTCGAGATTATCGAATCTGATAGTCCCCTCTGTTTCAGGAAAGAGCGTTCAGTCTCCACGCCGTCAGTTTTAACTGGCTTACTTCTGGGTGTATGACAGGACCCTGGTGAAGTAGGCCTGGATATGATGGGAGAATCCAGAAATAGTTTCTCACTAGCTGGAATAATAGAGGAAACCATGACCTCTTGGGCCAAAAAGGAGCAATTAGAATTAAGTGAGACTTGTCTTCCAGAGCCTTTATTAGAACCCGAGGAATGAGGCTGAACGGGGGTAAGGCATATAACAGCTCCCTTGGCCAAGGGGCGGACAGGGCGTCTACCCACACAGGGTGATCTCGAGCCGAGAAGGAGCAGAATTTTTTCACTTGTCTGTTCCCCTGATCTGCGAACAGATCTATTGTAGGGGATCCCCATTTTGATACGATCCTCTTGAATATGTGTGGATCTAGGGCCCATTCTCCTTCTTTTAATTTCTTCCTGCTTAGGAAGTCTGCCACCCCATTTTCCTTGCCCCTTAAATGGATGGCTGTTAAGGATTTTATGTTCTGTTCGGCCCAGCAAAAGATTTCTTTTGAGAGTAACATTAAGCTTTTGCTTCTTGTGCCTCCCTGCCGATTTAGATAGGCCACCGCCGTCGCGTTGTCTGAAAGGACTCTAACGTGTCGGGAGGATATTACTGGAAGACACGCCAGAAGACCGCTATTAGTTCTTTTAGATTTGAGGATGTATTTATCATACTTTGATCCCAAACCCCCTGAACTATGTGACTGTCTGTATGGCCTCCCCAGCCCTGTGCACTTGCGTCTGTGGTGATGACTATGTGGTTTACCGGACGCCAAAAGACCCCCTGCTGGAGATTTTTCCTTATTTTCCACCAGTACAGGGATAGTTTTATACTGTGGGGTATTTTTACTATTTTGTCTATACTGGTTTGTTTTCCGTCCCAAACCTGTAATAGAAACTGCTGTAAGGGTCTGCAATGATGTTGGGCCCACCTTACCGCCGGGATTGTGAATGTCAGATGCCCTAAGAGGGTCATGATGTTCCGTATCGAGACTGTTCTTTGTCTGCAAAATAGAGTAATCCTTTGAGAGATTGCTGTTAGCTTGTCTTTGGGAAGAAAGGACATACATTTTTCTGAGTCTAGCATGACGCCCAAAAATATCTTTTGTTGACCTGGAACCAAATCCGATTTTTCTAGGTTGAGTAGCCACCCCAATTCTGCCAGCTTCATCTGAACAAGAATTAGATGTGACAGGAGCGATTGTTTTGAGGAACTTGCTATTAACAGATCGTCTAGGTAGGGGATGATAATTCCTTGTAGGTGATAGAAAGCCGTGACTTCGACCATAATTTTTGAGAACACCCTGGGTGCCGAAGATATCCCAAAGGGGAGAGCTTGGAATTGGAAGTGGCTTATTTTGACGTTTAAGGTTACAGCAATTCTTAAATATTTTTGGGAATTCTGATGAATGGGGACGTGGTAGTACGCGTCCGATAAGTCTATACTCGCCATGTAACAATCCTGAAATAGTAGGTTTGTCGTCGACCTGATTGACTCCATCTTGAATTTTTTGTACTGGATACTTAAGTTCAAATGTTTTAGGTTTATTATAAATCTGAAAGTTCCGTTTGGTTTTCGGATTAGGAAGACTGGAGAGTAAAACCCGCGTTTTTCCTGATGTTGGGGTACCTGGATTAGGACCGGTTTTTGGAGAAGGGACTGAATTTCTGATTCCAGGGTCTGCTGTTTTTCCGGCTGACGAAAGGGTCGGTTGAATGTGTACTTTTCTGGAGGGGGAGTGGCGAATTCTATCTTGTACCCCAGTTGTATTGTTTTCTTTACCCACTGGGAAGATGTAATCTTTTCCCAAGCCGGAAACAAGGCACTTAGTCTGCCCCCTACTGGCTGCTTGGCGTCATTGTGCAGAGTCCCTAGAGTTTTTTGACGAGGATTCTGAGTTAAACAGGTAACCTCGGCCTCTGGATGGCTGCCATCTAGCAGAATATTCTCTTTTCTTTTGGTCTGTTCTGAATCTCCTTTGACCACGAAAGGACCTCCTCTGCTGGTAATATCTAGTTTCTGAGGGGAGTACCTTTTTCCTATCAGAGGCCTTCTCTAAAATGTCCTCCAATACAGACCCAAATAATTTATCTCCCTCGCAGGGAATGGAACATAACCGTGCTTTTGGAGCTTGTGTCGCCAGTCCAAGATCTAAGCCAAATAGCCCTACGAGAGGCGTTTGACAGAGCCGCAGATCTGGCGGACAATCTTATCAGGTCTGTAGAAGCATCAGAGAGAAGGTTGCAGGCCTGTTTGAGGAGGGGGATAGTTCCCAACAATTCTTCCCTAGGCGTACCGGCTGCTATATTCTCTTCTAATTCGGATAACCATACGGTTAAGGACCCCGCCGTACAAGCACCCGCAATACTGGGTCTCAACATCGCCGTGTTTGTTTCCCAGGACCGCTTAAGGTAGCCTTCACACCTTTTATCCATGGGATCCTTCAGAAGGGCCATGTCCTCAAAGGGTAACGCGTTTTTTTTAGAAATGTTTGATATTGGTGCGTCAATTTTGGGGGTTTTATCCCAATTAGCCGACACAGATTCATTAAAAGGGTATTTTCTTTTGAATGCATTAGGAATGGGGTTACGTTTTTCCGGGTTTTTCCACTCTTTTGCAATCAGCGACTCTATAGTACTGTGCATTGGAAACACCCTTTTTTTACGTTCACCTAGTCTGTGGAATATTTTATCCTGAACAGACTGAGGTTCTTTTGGATCCTCGATGTTCATGGTGCTTTTAATGGCCTTTAATAATTTTTCCGTATCTTCAGGCGTACAGTATGGTTTACCAGAGACATCTTCGGATGAATCAACACTCTGCTCAGAGAATAACGCGCCTTCATCCGAATACCCCATTTCCCACGGTAATGATTTTGATGGGGAATTTTGGGAAGTGGACGGCTGGGAAGGTCCTAGGCCTTGCAAGGCAGTTTTAATTTCGTCTCTGATCAAACTTTTCATAGAATCTATGAATGAAGGAGATTCTTCCGAGACTACTTTGTCAATACATTTTGGACAAAGCGACTTGCTGAACTTTAAAGACAGGGTTTTCCTGCATATGGAACATTTCTTTTTCTTTGGGTCTCCACTGGGGTTCTTTATGCCAGGGTCCCTGCCCTATAAGGCAAACAAGAAACTTTTTTAGGGCCCCAGGATGGAATTTTAAAACATAGAAAGGAAGGGCCCCGCACATCACCAGTGGACAGTAGGATAATCCTCACTACTACAGGTGCTAACCTAGATGTAGGTTTGTGTGTAGTAGGGTGTAGGGAGGAGGGCTTACCGGGCTCTGGGCGGTGGAAGGGTCTCGAGGCGTGAGGGAGGTAGCTGGCGTTCCCGTTCCCATGCTGCTGCTGCTGGATGCTGCTGCTGGACACTGCTGCTGGACGCCGCTGCTCTACCGCCGACACTTTAATCCGTCCCGCCGAGATAACGTCAGCCTGGTCTCCCACCGCCTAGCACAGGCGCCGAGATCCCATCTTCCGCGAGATTTGCGGCGGGAACTTGCCCAGGGCCGCCGTCACTGACGGGCTTATGCCATAAGGACGCCCCAGGGGCTAATGCACGCTGGAAAAAGGCGTCCTCTGCACCAGCCCTCCCAACAGGGGACACCAAGGCCGTGCGCTGAATCCTGCTCCACAACCGGAGCTGCTTCCACGCGATCCCGAGGAAAGGAAACAACTGAAGCAGGTAAGGGGGGAGGGCCTCTTTATCTCAAGCTTCTGCGTTGTTTCCTGTCCTGGGGAGGCGGGGACATCCTCCGGTGAATGCCGTTGTGGAGGCGCCGGGGAAATATTGTAATTATGCCATATTAGAATGATTTTTTCTTGGTTGAAGACACATTGGAACTTCTGCTTCAACATCTGACAGGGGTCCTTCCCTTCTTAAGAGGTTGGGGTGGGACGTAAATCCAGATAAATCTAATCTGTCCACATCAACTGGAAAAGTTTTTCTGGGGGTCCTTCTGGATTCTGTGACCTAAAAGAAAGGAGGACTGAAGGACAAAACAGTAGATCATCAAGGAGAAGATCCTTATTTTTCTTAGAAGAGACAGCTGTTCCCTGAGAAAAGTGATAAGCATTCTAGGTCTGATGACATACTGCATGCAGATTGTTCCACTCTAGGTCCATTTAACAGTGGATCCTTTCTTCCTGGGACAGAGACCAAAGATGTTTTCAACTCAAATGTGAGATTCCTCAAAGAATAAACAATTCTCCTCGATAGGACATCCCTATAGAGTCTCAGCAGAGGGGCTCCATGGTGTCTAGCTCCATTCAAGCGGCTAACCACAGATCTAAGTACTCAGGGTTGGGGGATTGACATCAATTATAATAATTACTACCAGGCGCACTGGCAGCAAGAGATCCAGAACTTCCAATTACATAGAATTAGGAGCCAAAAAAAGAGCAGAGTCCTTTTTTTAGAGGGTTTTCATCTAAGAATTTTGTCAGACAACATAATTTCCTTTCTTCATCATCAGGGAGGTATGAGCTATTGACATCTTCAGACATTATTTGAAAAGATCTTCTTTTGGACAAGAGTTTGTGTACCTTGCATTTCAGCTGTCCACCTAAAGGGCTTGAAAAATCAAACAGTGGACTACCTGAGCCAGAGAAGAATACAGCTGGGGGAATAGTCCTTACACCACAAATCTTTTGCTCTTCTAGTGGATAGATGGGGCCTGTATCCACATATAGCAAGTATGGTTGAGTTCTCTTACCAATAGGAATGCATCCAACTTGGGCTCCCCCTCAGCCCAACGAAAGCAGTCCATAAATTAAAAGACTTATCCAAACCACAACGGCAAACATTCACTTGCAAAGCAATCTTCTTGCAAAGCGTTGAACATATAATGCATAACAATGACTTACATCTCATGTCCAAAGGATTAGTCCAAAAAGTGCCTCAAAAATCCCATCTGGGGGCGTGGCTAACCGCCGAGCTGAACAGTCGGCCATCCCTGCAGCTCCGGCTGAATCGACTGCAATCCTACCTCATCGGCAGTTCCCAAACCCATAATTTGGGCCCTGATAACTCCTGAGGCATCAGCCCGCCTGTGGCTAAGGATCTACCGGTGAATCGCGGCTGTACCTGCCGGACGACACCTTGGTTGGAGCTCCTGCTTGCGGCCTTACCCGGACGCCACGAGACTCGCCTCAGCAAGCCCGCTGATAGAGCACAGCACCCTAACTGATTCCCGGACTACCACGAGGTCGCCGAACACCATCATATGCTGGTTCAGCCACCTGACTACTGGACTCTGTATCTGTGTTGAGGAAGTCGGCCCAGAAAGTAATCCGGCAATACTCTGCTGGTGAGCGCCATCTTTCCTACGCCATAGCTGCCGCGCTGACACGGACACCGGACTGTAAAGAGGTGAGAGCTGTTGGAGGGGCACCACTTGCCCGCTTATACTTACCACTCCCGGCTAAGACTGTCCCGGCGCCCTCGGCCACCGCCACCCACGCACTGCTATTGCTACGGGGCCTGGCCCTAATTTTTGTGGCTCGCACATCTTGGCAAGCTAAAAGATCTTTGAGCACCCTTCTGGGTACCATACACACTACATCCCGGTACCGCATTACATTGCCTACAGATATGTAACACCATGTCCTAGGACTCCAGCACTGCAACCCGCTCAGATTAGCTCCCTGAGGCTACATCTTGTAAATCATACCATTGCATGCTGCCACTATGGGGAAGCTTGGGAGATACAACGGTGCAATTTTCAAGCCACAGAGGCCCGCACAGTATGAAATGGAGAAAAACCTACACAAAAAACCTAACAATAACTCGCCACCTGCTCCACCGGCAGCTCACTCCCCCGCTGCCCGCTCGGCGACACCTGACAGAGAAAATTCAGATCTGGAGGATAGCCAAGGGGGAGACCCCGCGATCTCTACCTTGCAGCAGTCACTCAGGCGCATTGTTGAATCAGCAATTGCCCCGGTTCTCAAAGAACTGTCAGATATTAAAGTGGACATTAGAGACATACTGTAGGTGGCAAAGTTGAACAGCTAGGAGAGAACCAGGCAGCTCTTTTATCTTTTTGTGGTGCCACGGCGGTCGCCCTTACCAACTGCCAACATCACTTCAACAACCTACTCTCCTATGTGGAGGATCAAGACAATAGAGGGAGGCGCAATAATCTCCGTTTGAAGGGAATGCCTGAAACGGTACCAGTATCGGCAGTGATGGAGGTCACCATTGACCTCCTCCGTCCTTTACTGCCACCCACATATCGTGATCAGCTTGTCATAGAAAGGGCGCACCGCGCACTCAGGCCTAAACCCAAGGAAGGGGAGCTCCCCAGGGACATGATTTGCAAGATCCTTAATTCCCACCACAGGGATCTGATCCTGAGAGCTTTGAGGAATGGCCAAGGCCTTACTATAGAGGGCTCACCCGTCCAGATCTTCCAGGACCTCTCCCAGGTCACATTATCCAAAAGACGTAAGATGAAGCCCTTTCTGGATATCCTACGGAGCATGGACATTCCATACCGCTGGCTATTCCCCTTTGGTCTAGCCTTTACTTACCAGGGGTCTTCAAAAATTGTCCGCTCACACTCAGACCTCCTACATATCTATGAACTGTTTGATCTGGGCATTTCTACAGCTCCTCCATGAGATTATATAACGGATGTCGCTGATTTTCCGGATCTCCCGGCTGCTGTCCCGTGGGCCGACAGGCACTCCAGGAAGAGATCGACCTCCAAACCAGACTGACTCCAGAATCTCCTATGGCTCAAATGATCCTGCCACTACAAGTTGAATCTCTGGGCCTTACTGCCTATAGGTCTCACTGCTGTTTATGACTTTATTGCTCTCATCTCCCTATGGGGAAACCCATATAGTGTCTATGTTCTACCTTTCAGCTCCTGACCTTTAATTTTTTCCCTCCTGCCTCTCTTTCCCTCCGGGATTATATTTACTATTCAGAGGCACACAATTCTTATCAAAGGCTTGATAGTATCCTCCTCTCTCCGGCACATTTGCAGGCAGTAGCTCGGTCCTCTATTCACGCGATCACGGTTTCGGACCATGCGCCGGTTTCTCTGTCTCTGACCATCCAATCCCTCCCTAACACGGAATACTCTTGGCGTCTTAATGAGACAGTCTTACAACTCCCAGTACACGCACAGAAAATTTCTACAATACTCCAAGATTATTTTACCCATAATGCGACTGGGGATACGTCTGCGACCATGGTATGGGAGGCCCACAAATCTGTGGTCAGGGGCGAATTGATTTCCCTTTGTACCCACCTTAAAAGGCAGAGAACTAAGGATTTAAATGACACTCAAACGTATTGAAACTCTTGAGAGGCACAAACGCTCAGTGGCTATTTCTACCACAGCGGAACTTTTGGCGCAACGGGAACACCTATTGGACATTCTCAACATGAAGGCTTCAAAGACGTACATGTACACTAAACATAAATTGTACACACATGGAAATAAGGGCTCTAAACTTTTGGCTCAGATGGCCAAGTCAGCTAGGGTACAGGCCTTTATTAAATCTATTAAACATCAGCATGGTCAACGTATTAGTGATACACCCACTATAGCTAAACCGTTCTCTGACTTTTACGCAGCTCTATATAACTTAAAGGCTGACGAATCAGCCGCTGATCTTGCATCCAGGCGGCAAGAGATAGAGGCCTTCCTACAAACAATTTCCCTTCCATCACTTGATGATACCCAAAAAGCCCAACTCGCTAGTCCCATCACTGCGATCGAACTTCAAAAAGCCCTGATGGAATCCCCCAAAGGGAAGAGCCCGGGACCAGATGGTCTAACGATCACATACTACCTGAAGTTTAGAGATGTTCTACTACCCCATATGTTGTCGGCTTTTAATTCACTATCCCAGGAGGGCTCGCTCCCCCCACAAACGCTAGAAGCTCACATCACGCTACTGCCAAAAGAGGGAAAAGACCCGGAACAATGTGGTAGCTATCGCCCAATCTCGTTGCTCAATGTTGACGTAAAACTATTTGCCAAGATCTTAGCAAACCGTCTCAACAAGCTCCTGCCACTTTTAATGAATATTGAGCAAGTGGAACTTGTGAAAACTAGGGAAGGGAGAGATAATACTCAGAGTACTACAGCTGATAAACTGGCCAAAAAGAAAAACTTACCCCTCTCACTACTATCCACCGACACTGAAAAAGCGTTCGACCGGGTTGACTGGTCCTATATGCGGGCCGCTTTGTGTAAGTTCGGACTACCCGACTCCTATCAGAACCTGGTTTGCTCTATAACGTGGACCAACTGCGAGACTTCGGGTCAATGGTACCCTGTCCCCATCATTCCAAATAGCAAATGGCACGAGACAGGGGTGTCCTCTTTCCCCGCTCCTTTTTGTGCTTACTATGGAAACTCTATGCCAAGCGATAGGACAGCACCCGGAAATACAAGGTTTCTGGGCAGGTAGACATGAGCATTACACTGCGGCCTATGCAGATGACTTGTTGGTGATTACTTCCAACTTGGCCACCTCCTTCCCAGCTCTTTCTCTTCTGTTTGACCGGTTCAGTCAGCTGTCGAATTTTAAGATCAATTCGTCTAAGTCGGAGGCTCTGAACATCACATGCTCCCTCCAGGACGTAGACGAGGCAAAGCGCCTATCTCTGTTCTCATGGGCTACAACCTCTATTAAATACTTAGGACTCACTATATCCCCACTCCCAACAAACTGGTTCTCTCTAAACTACACCCCACTCATTAAATCCATTGAAACCACACTTTCCTCCTGGAAGATCCCCTTCATATCTTGGGTACGTACCTAATGCAAGCTCTCCCAATCCATTTCCCCTCCTTGTTCCTTAAGATCCGAGGAATCTTCTTAAAATATGTTTGGGGCTCCTCCCACCATAGAGTGGCATTCAATACCCTAAACAAGGGACGAAGGGATGGAGGAATTGGATTGCCAAATATGAAAACGGTCTATGATAACATACAATTGATGAGGGTCATAGAATGGCACAAGAGGCCCACGCCGAAACTATACGTCTCCATTGAGGAAGAGGCGAACGCATTCTCTGGCACTCAGGCCCTAACCAAAATAGCACTCAAAAATAGCCAGCCCCCTGCCTCAAAATCCGCTCACCAAGGCTCTCTTGCACACCTGGCAAAATTTGACTAGGTCTCTTGACTTATGGCCTATGCCCTCCCCTCTGACCAGTATAGGGGACTTATTAGGCCTCTATGACTTCCAAGCGTCTCACTGGGCGTCTTTACAACATAAACTTAGAAACCGTCTGATAGGCAACATCCTACAAGAGGGCACTTTCCCGGACAAACCGACCCTTCAATCTCTACTGCCCAAGATTGTAATGGACGACCTTTTATACAATCATATTAATCTAAACTTTAAAAAGCTGATTAAGCTAGGAAACTTCTCTAGGGAGCTCACATGGTTAGAAAAGCTGGCGGCACAGCGCTCAGAACCCAGGAAGACTCTCTCAAAAATCAGTGAGGGTATGCGTTCACACTCTGGCAAGGTAGAAATCCTACCGTATATAAAAGCGTGGGAGAGGGAACTTTCTATAACTGTGACAGATGAAGAAAATAAGCAGATATACAGGTCATGCATGGGCCCTGCAAGCTGTGTCCTACTACAAGAAACTTCTTATAAGCTAGTGAGTAGGTGGTACAAAACCCCATCTGTGCTCCACCGTATAAACCCATCGATCCCTGCTACTTGCTGGCGTTGCTCTAGCCAGATAGGGACATACAACCACATATGGTGGGAGTGCCCGCTGATAACACCATTCTGGTCCTCAGTATCTGACATTATCTCTAAGATTTGCCCCGGCGCGCTCCCCTTGTCTCAGCAAATAATCTTCTTGAACCTGGTACCAACACAGAAGGGAAATTTTAACAAAGCATTATGGAGTCACTTAGTTCTGCTGGCGAAAGCCATGATTCCATTGTATTGGAAACAGACATCCGCCCCGGCGATATCACACTGGTTGACCAAGATACATCAAATGGCAAGGTTAGAAGAGCTGTGTTCCTATGCTAGAGGCAAACATCTGAAATACGAACACATCTGGGCTCCCTGGAAAGCCTTCGCCCAAAGTTCGCACATTGGTCCACTTAGGGTGGGCTCCGATAATCTCTCGGAGGTTGACAGTGGCTGACTCACCTAGTTTGGGTGATACAGTCCCCCCGCACATTCCATGAACACGCACCACTCCCCTGCCTGGGAGTTATTGGTACTCTGTTTTAGTGCTTATGTTTGAAGGTTGTGTCATACTTTATTACTACCTCGATTGCGTGTATATTACTCACATGCCCGGAAGGGTTGACGCATATTGGCCTAAAAGCCGCGCGACGCACGCTCTCGAAGATCATACTGGGCCTGTGTCCCTGCTGTTTGTTAATGCATTGTTCAATGCTACTCATTGTTACCATTATAATCACAGGCATCTATGGCTTTTTGTAACTGTGCATTTTGTCTGGACATAACATAGATAAAACAATAAAAAGAAATTTCAAACAAAAATGCCATCTGGAGGGGATTAGCTCGGAGACATGTCCAGAGGGGATTAGCATGCAGCAGCGTGCATGAACATACATTTTAGGGGAAACTCTACCCCCTGCTTGAGAAATAGGAGGAATGGGAGAGATTCACCTGGGTTTGTAATTAGAAAGGGAAGGTCATTCAAAAAAGTGGCAACCTTCTGTTTTCTACCTCACCACACCCCCGCAAGATAATCCTCTCAACTCTTGTGATCTAATCATATGTAACAAGGTTTATATAGTTAAGACAAATTAAAGGAGGGAAAGGTGCATCTCTGTCAGGTCCGCTTTGCTAATATAAGACAAAAGGTGAAAAGATGCAGTTAAACTAGAATTTGCACAGGAAATTGATACATGGTGAAGATGGCATTTACAAATAAAACGTGAAAGGATTTACAGCTTTCACTTTCAGTTTATCTGATGAGCATTTCTGCTTTACAGTAAATCACCAGATGCTCTGACGCTTACACCTGTAGCTTACACCTCATCGCTGAGCTCCTGAAAGCTCAAACATTTGTTTAAGACATATTCCTATCAAAACGATAATGTCTTAAATAAATTTATGTGCCGGCAGGGATTCAGAAATAAGGGCTATGGATGAAGCAGTCAGAGCAGCTCTCTTTACAGACTGTCTTAGAAACTATTGAGTCATTTAGTGCCTTGTCATTTTACATACTAAGGGTCCATTCAGACGTTCGTAGTGTTTTGCGTTGCGCAAACTGCGGACCGCAAAACACTGACACGGCACATCGCAGGAACTTAATAGAGGATTCCTATTCTTGTCCACAGCTGCGGACAATAGGACATGTTCTATTTTTTTGCGGAGCTGTGGACAGTTAGTGAGGATGCAGACAGCACACAGTGTGCTGTCCACATCTTTTCCGGCCCCATTGAAAATAAATGGGTCTGCACCCGTTCCGAATAATTGTGGAATGGACCCTAAATGAGTCAAAATCTCTGATTCTACTCCTACACATTTCACACCCACAAGTAGCTTGTATGAAAGCCAAGTTTCCCTTGGAGTGGAAATCGAATATCAAATATCTTAGCATACAAGTTCCATCCAATCATTGTACCTCGCTAATTATATTCAATTTTTTGACACTACGAACCTTTACCTCTCCAATATGTCCAAATATGAGATCTCATAAGCGGCCACATCTCAGCCTTTCGGATGCTTACCTTCCCTAAATTACTATATTTATTTAGACTTTTACCAATTCCTCTTTCTAGTGCCTTTTTTTTACCTAATCTTCCAAAACACTGCATTGCTTTATTTGGGATAGAGGCAAACCCCGCATAGCAGGCAAGATATTGCATAAACGTAGAACTTAAGGAGGCTTGAGCCTTCCTAATTTATTTGACATTATTTAGCGACCCAAATGAACCAACTGAGAGACTGGTATGATAACATTTTAAAGCACTGGGTACACAAACACTCGTCCATGTCTCCTTCTTCAAACTCAATGGGGGGTCATTTATGACCAGACATACCCCACTTTTGTGGCGTATATCTGGCACAGATTCTGTCACATGCAATCTGCAACTTCTTCCCCGCTCAAACCAAGTCTAAAACACCTGCTGTCCTCAGCTCACCGCGCCTGCGCCGAATACAGAGCGGCTGCGCAGGCGCGGGATTTCAGAAGGAGACAGTGCCGGAGGATCGCTGCCCGGCACTGTCACTCAAAGTAAGAAGGGGCGTGCCAGCAGGTTGCCGCACGGAGCCTCTAGAGGCTAATTTACACATTATAAAAGTACGTTTTTCAGCCAAAATATAAATCGGATTTTTATAAAAAAGACATTATCAAGCTGCTCTGACATTAGCACATAGCTAATGTCAGACAGCTTATAATGTCAAAACTTGATGACAGAAACCCTTTAAGTTTTTTTATTTTTAACCCCTCCATCCACATTTTACAAAGTATTCTTTATTGAGAATGCTATTATTTTCCCTTATAACCATGTTATAAGGGAAAATAATGAAGATCGGGTCCCGTCGCTTAGCAACCATGCAGGAAAATCGCACCACATCCGCACTTGCTTGCAGATACTTGCGATTTTCCCGCAGCCCTATTCACTTCTATGGGGCCTGCGTTGCGTGAAAAATGCAGAATATAGAACATGCTGCGATTTTCACGCAACGCAGAAGTGATGCGTGAAAATCACCGCTCATGTGCACGGCCCCATAGAAATGAATGGGTCCGGATTCAGTGCGGGTGCAATGCGTCCACCTCACTTATTGCACCCGCGCGGAAATCACGCCCGTGTGAAAGGGGCCTTAGAGTTCTGTAATACAATAGATTTCACGAAGGGAGAGACCAAATGAGTCAGTGATTTCTTCCCTGACAACAGACCTGGGCTAATACATAGATTTGTATTTGATACAAATAGATGATAATCTGTAAGGTGGCTCACCAACTGGTTACTATGGATACCTGGTGCTCTTACCCCAATATACTGGTTCACCCCACCAGAAAGTAGTAGACAATTGCAAAATATTTGGTTAATTTGGGTAGGCACACAGAACTATGGTTTCATGTGTCAAAATAAATTTATTAATAAGATGTTAAAATATTATTAAAAAAATCGTATTCTCAGTGTCACTTATATATCAGTATACATACATTACATTTCATCTGGACTGATATCAAACATATTCCATCATTGGTTAGATTTAGGTTCCAATATGCGATTGGTCATACACTGGATGTGATTCGCTTATGTCTAAGTGTAGAGGTATCGCAATATGGAGGTATTGTAATCGGCTGATCAATATAAAACCTCAGTTCATCAATGAAGCAATAAAAATTTCAGTTCATCAATGAAACAATAAAATTTAGAAGCAATAAAAACTTTTGAAGCAATAAAAACTTTGAACTTTACACCGCTTATGTTTGTATGAATGAACGGGTTATCCCCCAATTTGGCCGTTCGGTGATTGTGTCTCTCAAAAAATATAGGTGATCTCCTGTACCAGTTTGAATCTTTCGGTTCCCGGTAAAGTTGGTTTTAAGTTCACAGTTTTTAGTATTTCCTTAGGGAATGTGCCGTATATTTATAATGTGGTTTTGGTTTTTTACTCACGGTCCCGGTGATTATCTATGTGCGACGTCTCGCATCCACGCTGAGCCTGTTGCCGACTCTCCTCGTGTGGCGTCTCACGTGACTGGGTTCCGGTCATGTGATTTCAACTCCCTTATCCCTTCTCGGTCCGCGGCCGCGGTGATTACTGCTTAGCAGAGTAATCTTTTCTACTGTATGGGTGGGAGTTGTACAGGTTGGGTTTTTCGGGTTGTCCTTGTTGGTGGTCACAATTTTAATCCACACGGATCCTTTGCCTGTTAGATACCAAACGCGTTTCAAAGCCTTTCCCGGCTCCTTCCTCAGTGGTCTAACAGGCAGTGGAGCTGATTCTCTTTAAATAGGGTGTTACTTTAGGATTGACGTAATTACTGGAGTGGATTTTCGGATTGTGTGCCAATCGTTATATAATAAATATATAACATAAAATGAATAAAAGGCATTAAGAGAGAACCCATAATACTACATGTACATATATTGAATATTAAGTATCAAATATTAAATACGCATATTCAGAAAGAGTCATTTTTACACAGTGAAATCTATATATGGTGAGAAAAGATCCCTTTGTTCTTCTTTTATCTAAAATTTAAAATTTATTTGGGAAAATCCGGGAGCCGGGAAAGGCTTTGAAACGCGTTTGGTATCTAACAGGCAAAGGATCCGTGTGGATTAAAATTGTGACCACCAACAAGGACAACCCGAAAAACCCAACCTGTACAACTCCCACCCATACAGTAGAAAAGATTACTCTGCTAAGCAGTAATCACCGCGGCCGCGGACCGAGAAGGGATAAGGGAGTTGAAATCACATGACCGGAACCCAGTCACGTGAGACGCCACACGAGGAGAGCCGGCAACAGGCTCAGCGTGGATGCGAGACGTCGCACATAGATAATCACCGGGACCGTGAGTAAAAAACCAAAACCACATTATAAATATACGGCACATTCCCTAAGGAAATACTAAAAACTGTGAACTTAAAACCAACTTTACCGGGAACCGAAAGATTCAAACTGGTACAGGAGATCACCTATATTTTTTGAGAGACACAATCACCGAACGGCCAAATTGGGGGATAACCCGTTCATTCATACAAACATAAACGGTGTAAAGTTCAAAGTTTTTATTGCTTCAAAAGTTTTTATTGCTTCTAAATTTTATTGTTTCATTGATGAACTGAAATTTTTATTGCTTCATTGATGAACTGAGGTTTTATATTGATCAGCCGATTACAATACCTCCATATTGCGATACCTCTACACTTAGACATAAGCGAATCACATCCAGTGTATGACCAATCGCATATTGGAACCTAAATCTAACCAATGATGGAAAATGTTTGATATCAGTCCAGATGAAATGTAATGTATGTATACTGATATATAAGTGACACTGAGAATACGATTTTTTAATAATATTTTAACATCTTATTAATAAATTTATTTTGACACATGAAACCATAGTTCTGTGTGCCTACCCAAATTAACCAAATATTTTGCAATTGTCTACTACTTTCTGGTGGGGTGAACCAGTATATTGGGGTAAGAGCACCAGGTATCCATAGTAACCAGTTGGTGAGCCACCTTACAGATTATCATCTATTTGTATCAAGTTGCCAATCACCCTTTAAGGTAGAGCCCCAACGGTATACAAATGGATATATGGAATCATGTAGAAAAGAAAAAACAAAAAGTGGATCAATTTAAATTTGATGAAATAGATTTTAGAATAGAAAATGAACAAGATATGACAGAATTATTTCGGGAAACAGAGAATCTTTTATTGAAACAACTCAGACAGAGGTGGGAAATAAAATCCCTAAATCAATATATTGAATGCGGCACTGTCCCGAAGGGCTTATTACTACAAAAAACACCAGCCCAAGACTTGGAAGGAACCGCATTCAATAATGAATGGGAAAGTCTATTAATAAAACAATCATTGGATTTGATTAAATTAATTGTGAAAAGGAGAACAGAACTATTAGTGGAAATAACTGAAAAAATTGAACAGAAAAAAATTAAGATAGAACACTTACCAAAAAATGATGAATTCAATACATGGCAGGAGAGACTGTGCAGAAGTTTGGACAAAACAGAACAAGAAATTATTAGCAAAAAAACAAGAAAGTATAGTAACAGAAATATGAAAATTAGGAATACCAATACAACTTATCTAGAACAATCGGAACAACATGTAGCGGTAGAAAATAGAATCACCCACAGAAGAGAAGACAACTCACAAAATAGATACACTATACCGGTGAACAACAAATATGAGACCTTATCAGAGAACCATTTTTTAGATGGGACTCCACCACATCACAGAACGAGAACAACACAACCACACAGATCACCAAGATACCAACCACCAAGATACCAATCACAAAGGGAAGTAACACCCATAAGGTCAGCACCCTCGGGGAATCACACTTACAATTTGAGGTACAGATATCACAACACCGAACAAGCAAGGACACAGACATGGAGAGGGAGACAAACAACCCCAATACAGACACGAGCACAACATCACACAACACCAACACAAAGAGAAAGAAGAAGACACGAAGGGGATGGAGAAAGACACAGACACAGGAATTAGGGAAGGATTCTATTATCAATTTAAGTAAAGCTGTGTTGACCAAAACCCAAAAGGACTTGTTAAATAAAGGCTTGAAGTTCGCACCTACAGTAATGGCTAATAAGTTTGACACATATATTGGGGTGGAAAAATACATTCGTAAACTTTGTTTGAAAAAATATTTTTTAAAAAATCCCATAACTACAACTTTAAATGAAAAAAATGAATACATCCACACAGACCTAAAGAAGAAGTCTAAAAAATTCCCTCGGCAGGAAATGGGCCAAGAAATTGGAGCCTTCCGCCAATGTGTGGAAGCAGACATTAGAAAACTAAAAACAAATCACTATAAAAACAACATTACAAAACAAGAACGTAATGCAATCAAACAATTACAAGAAAAAGAGGACATTGTTATACGCCCCGCCGATAAAGGCGGAGCAACTGTAATTCTCGATGTAGAACAATATAGAAAAGAATGTGAAAGACAGTTGACAGATGTTGAAACATATGCCAAACTAAAGGGGGATCCAACTGAGGAATTTAATAGAAATCTGATCAAATACTGTGATAAAGGTTTGGAAAATAATATACTACTAAAAAGAGAATATGACTACATTACTAATACCCAAAAAAGAATTCCTGTTTTTTATTATCTCCCAAAAGTACATAAAGATCCAGAAAACCCACCCGGACGTCCAATAATATCCGGGATAGGATCAATAACATCCAACCTTTCACAGTATATTGATCATCTACTTCAACCCATAGTGAAAAAAGTCGATTCCTACATCAAAGACACAACAGAGATTATTAAGGTACTTGAATGTACCACCTTCGAACCTCATTGGATAATAGGAACCCTAGATGTCTGTTCATTATATACAGTAATTGATCATCAACAGGGGATAGAAGCGATGAAAGCCCAATTAGAAGAAAATAGTGATTTTCGCAGGGAACAAATTGAGTTCCTGGCGGAAGGTGTGGAATTCATTTTAACCAATAATTATTTTTATTATGGGTCCGACTATTATCTACAGAAAAGAGGAACGGCCATGGGCACCAGGTTCGCCCCCAGCTACGCCAACTTGTTCATGGCGAACTGGGAAAAAACTTACATCCAACCCAAGCTGGGGACGGACCTGGTGCTATGGCGTAGATTCATAGACGATATTATTTTCGTTTGGAAAAAAGGAGAGAATGAACTGACAACCTTCCTGGAGGGAATTAACATCAACCCATTTAATTTAAAATTTGTAGCAAATATTAACCAAACACAAACAGAGTTTCTAGACCTACTAATAAAAAAAGATGTGAGAGCAATAAATTAATATGCAGTACATTTCGTAAACCCACAGCAAGAAACAGTTATATTTTATTTTCCAGTTGCCACCTCCCTAGATGGCTCCTCAACATCCCTCTGGGACAGTTTAGAAGATTAAAGCGAAACTGTACCAGAGAACAGGATTTTGAGAAAGAGGCAGAAACATTAAGGAAAGAATTTTTAGACAAAAGCTATCCCTCAGATAGGATAGATTTGGCCTTAGAGAAAGTAAGGAAGATGGAGAGGAGAGAATTTTTTAAACCAAAAGAAAGATATATAGAAAACCACACATCCAATGAAATTTCGCGTATAATCTTACCATATAATTCTCAACACAAAAAGATAGAAAAAATTATTCAAAAACATTGGCATCACATTATGAAAGATAAAGTGATAGGCCCATTAACATCTACTAGACCCCAAATTATTTACACCAAAGCCCCCAATTTGGGATTAAAAATAGCACCAACGGTGAAAATACACAAAAACAAAAATAACAAAACAGGATTAATACAATGGAATGGCTTAAAGGGCTTTTACAGATGTGGGAGATGTTGCAACTGTAAAAACACCACCTTTCCCAGGAAGACCATAACAGTACAATCAACAACAAATGATTTCAAAATGGAGATTAGAGACCTACTAACATGCAATTCTACAAATGTACTGTATGTGATTACATGTCCTTGCAATAAACAATATATTGGAAGAACAAAGAGACCCCTAAAACGTAGGATAGCGGAACATATAGCCAATATAAGGAAGGGGTATGAAAAACACTCCCTATCCAACCACTTCAAGTCAGTTCATAATCAGGATCCTGTGGGTTTGGTGTTCACAGCACTAGAAAAAGTGGAAAAGGATTGGAGAGGCGGGAACCACATCCAAAAAATGTCCCGCCAAGAATCCAGAAGAATTTTTGATTTTAACACATTATGCCCTAGTGGCATGAATGCTGACATGGAAATTTTTGGATTTTTATAGTTAGATCTACAGGAGGGGGCCCTCTCACTGACAGGCACTCGGAGGTGCTTTTGTATTACGGCACTCTGAGCGCTCCTCGTGAGAGGACCCTCTCCCAATACAACAGGGGATCCACTTAATTAACTACGTTCGCAAGAAGAACTTCTTTTTCACAGGAGACTGCTAGAAAAGAGATCTATTGTATTGGCATGATAGAAATGGGATAACCTATATATTGGAGGGGGTCCTCTAACTGACAAATACTCGGAGGTGCTTTTGATATATGGCACTCTGAGTTTTCTTTGCGAGAGGATTGCCCCTCTCTCTTTTACATAAGAGAATTCACTCACTCCTCCACACAAGAATACTCACCTATCCAGAAAGTATATTTCAAGAACGTCCACATAAAGGGACTGTCCAAAATAGATTTTCCCAAATAAATTTTAAATTTTAGATAAAAGAAGAACAAAGGGATCTTTTCTCACCATATATAGATTTCACTGTGTAAAAATGACTCTTTCTGAATATGCGTATTTAATATTTGGTACTTAATATTCAATATATGTACATGTAGTATTATGGGTTCTCTCTTAATGCCTTTTATTCATTTTATGTTATATATTTATTGTATAACGATTGGCACATAATCCGAAAATCCACTCCAGTAATTACATCAATCCCAAAGCAACACCCTATTTAAAGAGAATCAGCTCCACTGCCTGTTAGACCACTGAGGAAGGAGCCGGGAAAGGCTTTGAAACGCGTTTGGTACCTAACAGGCAAAGGATCCGTGTGGATTAAAATTGTGACCTCCAACAAAGACAACCCGAAAAACTCAACCTGTACAACTCCCACCCATACAGTTGTACAGATTACTTTGCTAAGCAGTAACCACCGCGGCCGCGGACCGAGAAGGGATAAGGGAGTTGAAATCACATGACCGGAACCCAGTCACGTGAGACGCCACACGAGGAGAGCCGGCAACAGGCCCAGCGTGGATGCGAGACGTCGCACATAGATAATCACCGGGACCGTGAGTAAAAAACCAAAACCACATTATAAATATACGGCACATTCCCTAAGGAAATACTAAAAACTGTGAACTTAAAACCAACTTTACCGGGAACTGAAAGACTCAAACCGGTACAGGAGATCACCCATATTTTATGAGAGACACAATCACCGAACGGCCAAATTGGGGGATAACCCGTTCATTCATACAAACATAAACGGTGTAAAGTTCAAGGTTTTTATTGCTTCAAAAGTTTTTATTGCTTCTAAATTTTATTGTTTCATTGATGAACTGAAATTTTTATTGCTTCACTGATGAACTGAGGTTTTATTGATCAGCCGATTACAATACCTCCATATTGCGATACCTCTACACTCGGACATAAGCAAATCACATCCAGTGTATGACCAATCGCACATTGGAACCTAAATCTAACCTATGATGGAAAATGTTTGATATCAGTCCAGATGAAATGTAATGTATGTATACTGATATATAAGTGACACTGAGAATACGATTTTTTAATAATATTTTAACATCTTATTAATAAATTTATTTTGACACATGAAACCATAGTTCTGTGTGCCTACCCAAATTAACCATAGATTTGTATTTGCATTAATATGCAAAACAGGGCCCATCATATTTGAAATACCAGGGGAATACTACATTATCATTAAAACACATTCCTTGTTTCATTAGTAATATGCTTTTAGTGTAATGTCACTTTGTTGTACACTCTAGTTCCCAAAGAGAATGGAGAAGAAGCTGAGAATTTCTTCTTAACCCAGAATCAACCAAGAAAAACATTTTAAAAGTTTTAGATAGATTTGAGGATAGTTATCTACAGTTAGCTGATATAGCAATTAGGGTAAAATTCCCTTCCAGGTCTAATACTTTTATAGCATATTGGCAATTTCCTTTCTTTATTAATTTCAAAGGTTTTGGTGAATGGGAATAATTTTCGTAACTGTGTATTGATGACTGTTTACTTGGGAGGGAGACAAAAAAGCATTGGTTAATTTTGTACAAAATTGGTTTTATATTTTTCTTCACCGATTCTGTTTTATTGTGAGAATCATGATCTATCCACATCTTGATAATGTAAAGAGGGAGGTTTAAAAATGGATATGTTAGGAATATAGCACTAAACCCCCTAGCAAAACTAGTGTTTAGAAGACCCTCATAGAGGGACTTTTATGATGTTTTACTGTTATACACTATAAAGTTTTTACCTCTGTGAGTATAATAAAAAAAACTGCTTGTTTCCTTACTTCTTTCAGTGTGATTTTAGGGCACCGAGTGTGTGGTGTTTCCTCTAGCAACCAAACGCGGAGATTAATGACACATGGTAGAAGGACCTGCACATAAGAACTTGGTTTTCTAAACCCTATAATTTTTCAGTACTGCTAATACATTTTGTTTGTTCTACATCTATTTAGGTACTGTTAAACATGTGATTGACAACTTACCTCTTTGTGCTGCTTTCCCAGGATGTGCGCTTGCCACAACAACTCACTTTTTATCAGTGTACTGCAAACAACACAGGATAATTGGCCAAGGCTGTTGTATGTATACAAAATATAGTTAAGGCTCAAAATACATATAATACAGCACATCAAGGAAACGCCTTGGAGGATAGGTCATCAATATTATAATCTCGGAAACCCATTTAACTGCTTCATTATCGGAGTGCTTACCCCCTTTCCTTACTAGGGAAATTTTTCAGATTTAGCAATGGGTCTACGTAACTGCAAATAACTAATTTCTGAGCCAGACACATTCTATGTTTCTATGTTTCACTCGGTGATCTGTTGCTTTATTGTGGAGAAAAAGTACTTTTAATCCATATGCTAATTAGCTGATTTGAGTCCAGTAGTTGATATGAGTCCAGTGATTTTTCTATTCAGAGCTGTAGCCACTCCCCTATTCACTTCTTCAGATGTAAAAGGAGTGTGGTTTATTACAGCATTCATTTTAAGAATTGTTTAATTGTTTATCAAGCGTGTTTATCACCCAATGAACAAACTAGCCCTTATTATAATTACTAACTTCAATAGTATATTCCTCCCCTTTTTTTTTACCTTAGTAATATAATACCTTAGCATTACCTGTTATTAACTTTCCCGCCAGTTATTAAAATGAATGAATGAATGAATGAATGATGTAATAAACCACGCCACTTTAACATCTGAAGAAGTGAATAGGGGAGTGGCTACAGCTCTGAATAGAAAAATCGCAGGACTCATAACTACTGGACTCAAATCAGCTCATTAGCATATGGATTAAAAGTCCTTTTTCTCCACAATAAAGCAACAGATCACCAAGTGAAAGGTATCATTATATTTAGCAGAGTGAGCCCTACAAGGCGGCATGCCTGGTTTATCAGTGAATTTCCTGGTGACAGGTTCCCTTTAAACCTTTTGCGTCACTAGATGATAGATATTATATTTAAAACATACCGAAAGAAAAACTGAAAATCATGAAAAAATAAGATTATATTTTTCATTTATCACTTTTTTCTGTTACAAAAGATTAAGGCAAAACATTTTTTAAAACATTACTGTATGTTTGTACTGAGAAAATGGATGCCATTTGTGTAATTTATCTACTTGCTGGGCTCAAAGAAAACTTTAACCACTTCAGCCCCCCTAGCTTAAACACCCTTAAAGGGCTTCTGTCACCCCCCAAAAGTCATTTTTCTTTTTTGTGCTTAGTAAAATCCTTATAGGGCGATTATTCTATATATACTCTTTTTACCTTTTTTTGTCCGTTAATTTAGCTAAAAAACGCCCTAAAGAGAAGTCGACGGCGACTTCTCTTCCGGGTGTAGATGTGACGTCATCGGCGCAGGCGCACTGAGGAAGGAGCGGCCGAGCAGCGTCCTCCTCTCAGTGAACTGAAGACTGGGACGGCGCAGGCGCGCGATTTGGAACTGAGACAGGGCCAGCCAGAGGAGGAGAGCGCTCGCTGGCCCTGTCACTCAACAGGAGGAGGGGACGTTTTTTGGAAAGGAGGATGCGGCGGCTACCAGCAAGTAACCGCCCTACTTGCTGGTAGCAAGGTAATTTACATATTTAAAAAGGTAAAAAGAGTATATATAGAATCATCGCCCTATAAGGATTTTACTAAGCACAAAAAAGAAAAATGACTTTTGGGGGGTGACAGAAGCCCTTTAATGACCAGGCCACTTTTTCCAATTCTGCACTACACTACTTTCACCGTTTATTGCTCGGTCATGCAACTTACCACCCAAATGAATTTTACCTCCTTTTCTTCTCACTAATAGAGCTTTCATTTGGTGCCATTTCATTCTTGCTGACATTTTTACTTTTTTTGATATTTTGCTTTTTTTTGACGAAATTTTTGCAAACAAATGACATTTTTCACTTTCTGTTGGAAAATTTGTCAAATAAAACTACATTTCTCTACAAATTTTTCTCTAAATTTATTGTTCTACATGTCTTTGATAAAAAAAAAATGCAATAAGTGTATATTTATTGGTTTGGGTAAAAGTTATAGCTTTTACAAACTATGGTGCAAAAAAGTGAATTTCCGCACTTTGACTTTCTGAGCACCTGTCCTGTTTCCTGACGTACTACAATGCCCAGACAGTAGAAACACCCCATAAATGACCCCATTTCGGAAAGTAGAATCCCTAAGGTATTCACTGAGGGGCATAGTAAGTTCATGGAACTTTTTATTTTTTGTCACAAGTTAGCGGAAATGGATTTTTAATTTTTTTTTCAAAAAATTTCATTTTCCGCAAACTTGTGACAAAAAATAAAAACTTCCATGAACTCACTATGCCCATCAGCGAATACCTTAGGGTGTCTACTTTCCGAAATGGGGTCACTTGTGGGGTATTTTTACTGCCCTGGCATTTTAGGGGCCCCTAAAGCGTGAGAATCCAAATGCGTAAAAATGCCCTGTGAAATCCTAAAGGTACTCATTGGATTTAGGGCCCCTTTGCGCATCTTGGCTGCAAAAAAGCGTCACACATGTGGTATCGCCGTACTCGGCAGAAGTAGGGCAATGTGTTTTGGGGTGTATTTTTACATATACCCATACTGGGTGTGAAAAATATCTCTGTAAATGACAACTTTTTCAATTTTTTTATACAAAGTTGTCCATTTACAGAGATATTTCTCTCACCCAGCATGAGTATATGTAAAAATACACCCCATATTGCCCTACTTCTCCCGAGTATGGCGATACCACCTGTGTGCCACTTTTTTGCAGCCAAGATGCACAAAGTGGCCCCAATTCCAATGAGTACCTTTTACGATGGCATTTTTACGCATTTTTCTTTGCACGCTTTAGGGCCCCTAAAATGCCAGGGCAGTATAAATACACCCAATGTGACCCAATTTTAGAAAGAAGACACCCCAAGGTATTCTGCGAGGTGCATGGTGAGTTCATAGAAGATTTTTATTTTTTTTGGCACAAGTTAGCGGAATTTGATTTTTTTTGTTTTTTCTCACAAAGTCTCCCTTTCCGCTAACTTGTGACAAAAAATTCAATCTTTCATGGACTCAATATGCCCCTCAGCGAATACCTTGGGGTGTCTTCTTTCCAAAATGGGGTCACATGTGATGTGTTTGTACTGCCATGGCATTTGAGGGTCTCCACAATCATTACACGTATGGCCAGCATTAGGAGTTTCTGCTATTCTCCTTATATTGAGCATACGGGTAATGAGATTTAGAGATTTACAGCCTTACTGTAGAGAACAAAACTATTATATAGAGCCAATTGAATTAAATGTACAGACACCTTCTTATACCAGCGTCTGGTGCGTCAGGAAATCAAATACGGGGCCAACATCTGGTCATTGAAGTCCACCCCTCCCATGTGGAGGTTATAGTTGTGGACTGCGTGAATGGAGGAGAGCATGTAAACGTCACGCTTGTCTCTCCATTTCACCGCGAGCAGTTCTTCGTTACACAATGCAGCCCTCTCCCCCTTTGCAAGACGGGTGGTAACGAGCCGTTGGGGGAAGCCCCGGCGACTAGGTCGCACGGTGCCACAGCAGCCAATCTGTTTTAGGAACAAATGCCTGAAAAGGGCCACACTTGTGTAAAAGTTGTCCACATAAAGATGGTACCCCTTGCCAAATAAGGGTGACACCAAGTCCCAGACTATCTTCCCACTGCTCCCCAGGTAGTCAGGGCAACAGACCGGCTCCAGGGTCTGATCTTTTCCCTCATAGATCCGAAATTTGTGTGTATAGCCTGTGGCCCTTTCACAGAGCTTATACAATTTGACCCCATACCGGGCGCGTTTGCTTGGGATGTACTGTTTGAAGCCAAGGCGCCCGGTGAAATGTACTAGGGACTCGTATACGCAGATGTTTTGTGCGGGAGTATACAAATCTGCAAATTTCTGGTTGAAGTGGTCTATGAGGGGCCGAATTTTATGGAGCCGGTCAAAAGCTGGGTGGCCTCTAGGACGGGAGGTGGTGTTGTCGCTAAAGTGCAGGAAACGCAGGATAGTCTCAAAACGTGTCCTGGACATGGCAGCAGAGAACATGGGCATTTGATGAATTGGGTTCGTGGACCAATATGACCGCAATTCATGCTTTTTGGTTAGGCCCATGTTGAGGAGAAGGCCCAGAAAAGTTTTAAATTCGGAAACTTGGACTGGTTTCCACTGAAAAGGCTGGACATAGAAGCTTCCCGGGTTGGCGGTTATAAATTAAGTGGCATACCGATTTGTTTCTGCCACGACCAAGTTATAGAGCTCCGCAGTGAAGAACAGCTCAAAAAACCCCAGCGCCGATCCGATCTGAGCTGTCTCCACCCGAACTCCTGACTGGGCGGTGAAAGGGGGAACTAATGGCGCGGCTGAAGATGGGGGCTGCCAATCAGGATTTGCCACCACCTCAGTGATTCTAGGGGCTCTATGGGCCTGTCTGCGCGGTGGCTGCGACGGGGAAATTACTGCACGTGCCACCGTACCAGCTTAAACTGCCCTTCTGGTGCTCGCCACTTCACCATGTTGTACGGCAGTGCTGGTAGAAGGTCCAGGATGGGCAGCGCTGCTGGTGTATGCCTCACCACGTAATCCGGCAGCGCCAGCCCCACTCTGCTGCCCTTGAAACGGATCCTGCGCTACCTGCGGTCTAGCGACACGGGGCCGGGTACGCCTGGTGGTATCAGGGACCTCAACCTCCTCGTCCGAACTTTGGGTCAGACTGCCACTGCTTTCTACAGGTTCGTATTCTGACCCGCTAGATTCGTCAGATGAGGGTTCCCATTCCTCATCCGACTGGGTCAGAATCCTGTAGGCCTCTTCAGGAGAATACCCCTTATTTGACATTTGGGCGACTAAATTTAGGGGGTATTCCCTGAGACTACCTAAGAAAAAGCAAGCCTGTCTTACAAATGGGAGGCTAGCGAAGTACAGAAGCTGCTGCGATTTATAAAAAATATCAAAACTGATTTTTTTTTTTTATCGCCGCAGCGCTTGTGTAGTGATTGTGCAGTGATACAAAAAAAAAATTTTTTTGTCACTGCGGCGGGGCGGGCGTGGGTGAACGCACATGTGGGCGACCGAGCAGGCCTGATCGGGCAAACACTGCGTTTGGGGTAGAAGGCGAACTAAGGTGACAGTAATACTATTATAGATCTGACCGTGATCAGTTCTGATCACTTACAGATACTATAAAAGTACAAACGCTGATTAGCGCTACGCTAATCAGCAAATCAGTGACTGCGGTGGGCTGGGCGCTAACACTAACTACCTACCGAAGGGGCCTAAATTAAACTAAGACTAACAGTCAAACCTAGTGGGAAAAAAAAGTAACAGTTCACAAAAGTGACACTGATCACTTTTTTCCCTTTCACTATGTATTGACAGGGGGTGATCAAGGGGTTAATTGGGGTGATGGGGGGTGATCAGGGCCTAATATGTGGTGTTTGGTGCACTTACTTGGGATCTGTGCTCTGTCCAACCGATGAAAAGGACCCAGCACATGGCACAGAGCCCTTATAAAATCATTATATTTATAAATATACCTTAGATTGTCTTTTTCCATAGGTGATCATTGGCTGGCAGGCTGGTGACTCACTTCTCCTGCGTCCGGCGGTGCGTACCACCTGACGCATGGAGTGCGAAATCTCGCATCTTGCGAGATGACGTGCCCGCGCGTCCAGGAGGAATAAACCGACCGCCGCCAGGACTCAATCCTGCGTACGGCGGTCAGGACGTGGTTAAAGGACTAGAGAGCATTTTGGCAGCCTATTTTCTATGGCACTGTACTGCCAGAAGAGATGTTGTACAGTGCCGAAACTTTAAAAACTCCTTCAATTTGTTTTCTATGTTGACCCCCTAAGATATTCATTTTGGGAAATTTTAAGTTTTGGGCTTTTTATAATAAAAGTTTATAAAAATTGAGTATATTTGCATATTTTACGCATGCAAAATGTAAAAAAAAAAAGCTATAATAAATATGGCTAAAACTAATGACTATTTTATAAAAGAAAAAAAGGAGTGTACAATTCGTACGCTATACCATTGCTAAAACTTATTTGTTTAATTTACTGTATTTTATTTATTTATTACGAAAAAGTGGAAAAACGTGTTAACTAAGAGCACTGCCCCACAGAAGATTACAGACACATTCAAAGCATACCTGTGTGCACTTTTGTGTCTATTCCATGTCCAGGAAAAGCACTTTTATTCTTCTGAAAAACAGCTCCCAAGTGCCCAGCTATGCTGCTGCAAGTGCCCAAAGCAAACCAGGCTGGAGAGGGGAGGGTTGCTTTAGCTGCTCATATCTTGGGGTTGGTAGCCACTCAGAAGATGTAGCCGTTAGAAACAGATTCAGGAGTGAAAGCTGTTTTTACTTTCCCTTTAAGGTGGGCACTTGGGAGCTGTTTTCCAGCAGAATAAGGCCTTATTCACACGTCCGTAGTGTTTATGGATCCGCAAATTGCGGATCCATAAACACACCCGGCTGGCAGCCCCATACAAATGTCTATTCTTGTCCGCAAATGTCTATTCTTGTCCGACATGCTCTACTTTTTTGCAGAACTGCGGCCGTAAGATCGGCGGCTCGCTCCGCAAAAACTGATGCGGAGAGCACAGTGTGTGCTCTCCGCATTGTTCCGTGCCCCATTCACAGTCAATGGGTCCGCATGTATTCCGCAGAATTGCGGAATACATGCGGACGACATTGCGGACTTGTGAATGGAGCCTAAAAGTGCTTTTCCTGGACATGTAATAAAGACACAGTATACACCAGTATGTTTGGGATGTGTCTGCAATCTTCTGTAGGGCAGTGCTCTTAGTTATATTGGTGAAAGTTAGGTGACAGACTCCCTTTAAGTGTGTACATGGTCTGATATACTACTGCTAAAACTAATAACTATAGCTATAACTTTTTTTTCTTTTCTTTATTTCACTTTTTATTTACTTTTATTCAGGGGCGTAGCTAAAGGCTCATGGGCCCTGGTGCAAGAGTTCAGCTGGGGCCCCCCTTCCCTCAGTGATTTGCGTTTCTTCTTATGCGGCACAAGTGTCCTTGGGCCCCTTCAGGCTTCTGGGCCCCGGTAGCAACTGCTACCTCTGCACCCCCTATAGCTACGCCCCTGCTTTTATTAATTATTCACAGACTGCAGGTTCACGGTTACCTTTACAGCCACCTCTCACATCAACAAGATTTTAGCTGAGCACGTCCCTTCTGAGATATCCCTGTTTTGTAATGGATCGCTGTAACATCCTCTTAGGCATCATGCACGCGACAGTATTTTTTTGCGGTCCGCAAAACGGGGTTCCGTTGTTCCGTGATCCGTGTCAGTTTTTGCTTCCGTTGTGTTTCCGTGTGTCTTCCGTTTTTTTTTTTCGCGGACATGACCCAAAAGATTTTACCAAAAGACAGGCTGACAATTTTTGCCAAGTGTCTGCCAAGGGATCCGCAAAAAAACAGACGCGGAACGCGGATGACACACGGATGGCCATCCGCATTTTTTCACGGTCCTATTGACTTTAATGGGTCCGTGAACCATTTTTCACTGACAAAAATAGGACAGGTTATATTTTTTTGACTGACTGGAATCACGGACCACGGACGCGGAGGACAAACGGTGCATTTGCCGAGTTTTCCACGGACCCATTGAAAACCAATGGGTCCGCAGAAAATCACGAAAAACGACACAACGGACACGGAATCAAACAACGGTGGTGTGCATGAGGCCTTACAGCGAGACCTTGCGGGGAGACTACTTTTGCTGGTCTCCATGATACATACTATTACCGCAGCTGTCTAATGACACAGAGATCTGCAGAGTCCTGGGGCACTGGCAAATTGTAATGTAACCAGACACTTTTTATACACTGGGTTACAGATGAGAGAGTACTGCCACAACATATAAAACTGTGCAGCGGTAAGCATGTGGGGAACAAAACTGCGCTGACAATAACAGCGCTGACATACTCAACAGCACTTTACAAACATTATCACAACAAATACAATTTTTTTTGTCAATATATTTTGAGTCATAATATTTTGACACCCAAAACTATTTCATAACTTTCGGTGGAAATATTAACCCCTTAAGGACCAGGCCATTTTTAGCAAATCTGAGATGTGTCACTATATGTAGTAATAACATTAAAACGCTTTTACTTATCCAGGCCATTCTGAGATAGTTTTCTCGTCACACATTGTACTTCATGACAGTGGTAAAACTGAGTCAAAAAATTTCATTTTTATTTCTAAAAAAAAAAAAATACCAAATTTACCAAAAATTTGGAAAAAAAATTGCAAATTAGAAAATTTCAATTGCTCTACTTTTATAATAGATAGTAACTCCAATAAAAATAATTACTTTACATTCCCCATATGTCTACTTCATGTTTGGATCATATTGGGAATACCATTTTATTTTTTGGGGACGTAAGAAGGCTTAGAAGTTTAGAAGCAAATCTTGAAATGTTTCAAAAAATTTCCAAAACCCACTTTTTAAGGACCAGTTCAGGTCTGAAGTCACTTTGTGGAGCTTACATAATAGAAACCACCCAAAAGAGACCCAATTTTAGAAACTACACCCCTCAATGTGTTTAAAACTGATTTTACAAGCTTTGTTAACCCTTTACGTGTTCCACAAGAATTAATGGAAAATGAATATGAAATTTAAGAAATTCACTTTTTTGTCAGATTTTCCATTTTAATAATTTTTTTTCAGTAACAAAGCAAGGGTTAACAGCCAAACATAACTCAATATTTATTGCCCTGATTCTGTAGTTTACAGAAACACCCAATACGTGGTCGTAAACTGCTGTACGGGAACACGGCAAGGCGCAGAAGGAAAGGAATGCCATACAGTTTTTGAAGGCAGATTTTGCTGGATTGTTTTTTTTTAACACCATGTCCCATTTGAAGCCCCCCTGATGCACCCCTAGAGTAGAAACTCCAAAAAAAAGACCCCATTTTGGAATCTACGTTATAAGGTGGCAGTTTTGTTGCTACTATTTTAGGGTGCATATGATTTTTGGTTGATCTGTATTACACTTTTTGTGAGGCAAGGTAACAAAAAATAGCTGTTTTACCACCGTTTATATTTTTTGTTATTTACAGTGTTCATCGTTCATTGTATTTTTATAGAGCAGGTTGCTGCGGATGCGACAATACCAAATATGTGTACTTTTTTTGATTGTTTCTTTGGTATGATTTCGGGGTGCGTATGACTTTTTAATCGCTTGGTATTACACTCTGATGTAAGGTGATAAAAAAAATCATGTTTTAGTGTCTCCATAGTCTGAGAGCCATAGTTTTTTCAGTTTTTAGGCGATTGTTTCAGGTTGGGTATCATTTTTGCGGGATGAGATGACGGTTAGATTGTCACTATTTTGGGGTTCATATGGCTTTTTGATCACTTGCTATTACACTTTTTGTGATGTAAGGTGACAAAAAAAAATGGCTTTTTGACATAGTTTTTATTTTTTACGGTATTTACCTGAGGGGTTAGGTCATTTGATATTTTTATACAGCAGGTTCTTACGGACGAGTCGATACATAAGGGTACTTTAACACTTGCGTTGGTGCGGATCCGTCTGTTTAATTGCACAGACGGATCCGCACCTATAATGCAAACGTTTGTATCCGTTCGGAACGGATCCGTTTGCATTCGTTTTAAAGAAAAATGACAAAGTCCAAAACGGATCCGTTTTGAATTACATTGAAAGTCAATGGGGAACGGATCCGTTTTCAAATGCACCATATTGTGTTATTGAAAACGGATACGTCCCCATTGACTTACATTGTAATTCAAAACGGATCCGTAAAGCTCCGCCTCTTCAGACGGACACCAAAATACTGCAAGCTGCGTTTCGGTGTCCGCCTCCAAAACAGAATAGAAGCGGAACGGAGCCTAACTGATGCATTCTGAACGGATCCTTATCCATTCAGAATGCATTGGGGCTTAACTGATCTGTTTTGGACCGTTTGTGAGAGCCCTGAAACGGATCTCACAAACGGAATCCAAAACGCTAGGGTGAAAGTACCCTAATATGTATACTTTCTTTTTATTTATTTACGTTTTACACAAGAACATCACTTTTGAAACTAAAAAAAATCATATTTTAGTGTCTTCATATTCTGAGTGCCATAGTTTTTTTAATTTTTGTTGGCGATTGTCTTAGTTAGGGTCTTATTTTTTCGTAATGAGATGACTGTTTCATTGGTATGATTTTGGGGTGCGTATGACTTTTTGACTGCTTGGCATTACCCTTTTTGTGATGTAAGGTGACAAAAAAGTGCTTTTTTTTTTTTTACATTGTTCAACTGAGGTTAGTTCATGTGATATTTTTATACAGCAGGTTCTTACGAACGCGGGGATACCTAATATGTCTACTTTCTTTTTATTTATTTACGTTTTACACAAGAACATCACTTTTGAAACAAAAAAAAACTTATTTTAGTGTCTCCATAGTCTGAGAGCCATAGTTTTTTTTTTTTTTTTTGGGCAATTGTCTAGTGTAGGAGCTCATTTTTTGCGGCATGAGGTGACAGATCGCTTGGTGTTGCACTTTTAGTGATGTAAGGTGACAAAAAAAAATGCCTTTTTTTATTTTATTTTTTACAGTGTTTACGTGAGGGGTTAGGTCATGTGACATTTTTATAGAGACGGTCCATACGGAGTCGGCGATAACTAATGTCTACTTTTCTTTTTTTTTTTACAATTTTTTTTTACTTTATATTGGGAAATGGGCTTTTTTTTTTTTTTTTTTACTTGAAACTTAAATTTATACTACAGCCTGCAAGCAATCATCATTCGCTGGCAGGCTGTAGATGTAAAATAAATCGCATCAAGTAGGTATATCAGATGCTGCTTTGTTAACAGCGTCTGATATACCTGCTACCTGGTCCTCTGGTGGTCCCATTTACTTGGATCGACCACCAGAGGACACAGGCAGCTCTGTAAGTAGCACCAAGCACCACACTACAATACACACCCCCGGTCACTTATTAACCCCTGATCACCCCATATAGACTCCCTGATCACCCCCCTGTAAGGCTCCATTCAGACGTCTATATGTGTTTTGCGGATCCGAGAGGGACAAAGTCTGTCCGCATAGAAATTATTGGGTCCGCAATTCAGTTCCGCAAAATGCGGGACAGAATTGCGGACGTGTGAATGGGGCCTAAGGGTCCCTTATCACCGCCAGTTAGTTAGCTACTTGTCAGGTAGTTAGCGCCCACCGCAGTGCAGTCACTGATTAGCGTCATCGCTGTCGCTAATCAGCACTAGTACTATATAGTATTTGTAAGTGATCAAGACTGATCGCAGTCAGATCAATTTCAGTACATTACGGCAGTGTTTCCCAACCAGTGTGCCTCCAGCTGTTGCAAAACTACAACTCCCAGCATGCCTGAACAGCCAAAGGCAGTATAAATACCCCACAAATGAGCTAATTTTAGAAAGACGACAACCCAAGGTATTCCGTGAGGGGCATAGTGAGTTCATAGAAGATTTAATTTTTATGTCACAAGTTAGCGGATTGTTTTTTTTGTTTTTTTCTTACAAAGTCTCATATTCTACTAACTTGTGACAAAAAAAATTAATTTTACATGAACTCACCATACCCCTCACAGAATACCTTGAGGTGTCTTCTTTCTAAAATGGGGTCACTTGTGGGGTATTTATACTGCCCTGGAATTTTAGGGGCCCCTAATGCGTGAGAAGTAGTTTGGAATCCAAATGCGTAAAAATGCCCTGTGAAATCCTAAAGGTACTCATTGGAATTTGGGCCCCTTTGCGTATCTCGGCTGCAAAAAAGTGTCACTCCTGTGGTATCGCCGTACTCAGGAGAAGTAGGGCAATGAGTTTTGGGGTGTATTTTTACATATACCCATGCTGGGTGTGAGAAATATCTCTGTAAATGACAACTTTTTAAAAAATGTTATACAAAGTTGTCAATTTACAGAGATATTTCTCTCACCCAGCATGGGTATATGTAAAAATACACCCCAAAACACATTGCCCTACTTCTTCTGAGTACAGCGATACCACATGTGTGACACTTTTTTGCAGCATAGGTGCGTAAAGTCCAACGAGTACCATTAGGCTTTACAAGGTTGCTCACAATTTAGCTCCGCCCAAAATGCCAGAACAGTAAACACACCCCACAAATCACCCCATTTCGGAAAGCAGACACCCCAAGGTATTCACTGAGGGGCATAGCGAGTCCGTGGGAGATTTTATTATTTTTTTTGCCAGAAGTTAGCAGAAATGCAAACTTTATTATTTATTTTTTTTCCTCAGAAAGTGTCATTTTCCGCTAACTTGTAAAAAAAAAATGAAAACATACATGAACTCACCATGTCCCTCCGCGATTACTTTGGGGTGTCTGCTTTCTAAAATTGTGTCATTTGGGGGGTATTTATACTATCCTGGCATTCTAGCACCTCAAGAAACATGACAGCTGCTCAGAAAGTCAGAGCTGCTTCAAAATGCGGAAATTCCCTTTTTTGTACCATAGTTTGTAAACGCTATAACTTTTGCGCACACCAATAAATATACACTTATTGGATTTTTTATCAGACATGTAGCACAATAAATTCTGACACAAACTTGTATAGAAATGTATTTATATTTGAACAATTTTACCAGAAAAAGTTAAAAATACACCTTTTTTGAGAAAATTGCGGTCTTTTTTGATTAATATCAGAAAAACGAAAAATCTCAGCCGCAATCAAATACCACCAAAAGAAAGCTGTATTTGTGAGAAGAAAAGTAGGTAAAATTCATTTGGGTGGTAAGTTGTATGATAGAGCAATAAACCGTGAAATTGGTGTAGTGCAGAATTGTAAAAAGTGGTCTGGTCATTAAGGGGGTTTAAGCTAGGGGGGCTGAAGTGGTTAACTTTTTTCACTTTATGTTTTGTCCCACTATGGGACTTCAAGATTTCAGGGTCTGATCCCTGTTTTAATACAGCACAATACATCTGTATTGTGCTGTATTGCACTGTTAGTGTCTTACACTGTAAGGCGCTAACAGTTACCTAGGAGACCCAGCCCTGGGGCTGGATCTCCAGGGCTTCCGTAGCTGGCAGTCCCGATGCCTGTTCAAGGCTTTGGGGCTGCCATAGCAACCTTCGGGTCCCCGTCCCCGCAGCACGGGGACCCGATGGGGATGTAGGGGTTAAATCCGACGTCAATCGGTATTTTTACCGATACTGGCGGATACAGCAGGGGTGTGTCTGTCAGTATCAGCCGGGCCCCTGCTGCTTATTGCGGCAGGAGGTGTGGGGCAGCGCATTAACCCTAGGACAAGGATGCTTGTCCTAGTGCATTAAAGGGGTTGTCCGGGATCAAACTTTTTAAAAAAAAACATGTTTACTCACAATGTACATCTAAATGAAGGTGCCTCCATATATTTTCTGCTATTTTCGCCACTTCTATGTGGCTCTAACAGTCCCCCACTGATTGTTTATGTATCTGTTTATCTTTCCCTAACTTCCGGCTGCACTGCCCTGTGGGTCCTGGGGCAGCGCGGCATCAGGTGGTTATAGCTGTCTCTCTGATCCGCTGTAACTCCGCCCCTTATAAATATTCACCTCCATTCATTATAAAGCTCCTTGCCCAGTTACGTCACCGGACTGGAGGGGCAGGGCTTAGCACAATGTATTGTAACCCCGCCCCTCATCCACATTAACCTCCATTCATTTTAAAGCTCCTTGCCCGGTGACGTCACCGGACTGGAGGGGCGGGGCTTAGTGTGATGGGGGCGGGGCTTAGCACAATGTCGGACAGCCAAGTTACCGCCCCTGTATACACTCTGCATAAATTACTTATGCTGCCAGTGACGTCACCGGGCTCCCAGCGCAGGAAGAGGAAGCTTTGCTTGCCTGCAAGGGACGCGGTACGTCAGTGAAGAGAAGAAAACTGTAACTTCCGGCTATGAATTTCAAAGATGAAAATGGGGCTGCAGAAATCTGTGCCAAAGGTACTAAATGTTTGTATGTAATGTGTATGCCACACTTGTACTATTAGAGCAATGTCCCCAATCCCGGACAACCCCTTTAACCCTTTAAGGACTCAGGGTTTTTTCATTTTTGCATTTTCGTTTTGCGCTCCATGCCTTCCGAGAGCCATAACTTTTTTATTTTTACGTTCACATGGCCATATGAGGGCTTTATTTTTGCGGGACAAGTTGTACTTTCCAACGCCACCATTTAATATTGCATACGATGTAGTGGGAAGCGGGAAAAAAATTCCAAATGGGGTGAAATTGCAAAAAAAAAACAATTCTACCACAATTTTACGGGTTTTTAAATTACGACGTTTGATGTGTGATAAAACTGACCATTTAGTTTTATTCTACAGGTCAGTACGAATCCGGCGATACCCAATATGTATAGTTTTTCTTGCGTTTTGATAGTGAAAAAAATTCAAAAGTGGGAAATTTTTTATTTTTTATTTTTGTCGCCATATTTTGACCCCTATAACTTTTTTGTAATTAAGTGTATGGCATTGTATGGGGGCTTATTTTTTGCGGGCGATCTGAACTTTTAGTTGATACCATTATGGGGTGTGTAGGACTTTTTGATCACTTTTTATTTAATTTTTTTGAGGAAATGAAGTGTTCAAAATGGCGAATCCGCCATTTGGGCGCTTTTTCCGTTTTTCTGTTTACCGTATGGGGAATATATTTTTATATTTTTATACCACGGGCGTTTTCGCACATTATGACACCCATGATGTGTATTTTTAAAAAAAATTATTTTATTTTAATTTTGGGGAAAGGGGGTGATTTGAATTTTTAGGTTTTTTTATTTATTTTTTATTTTTTTATTTCTTTTATTTTTCTTTTACACTTTTATATAGATCCCATAGGGACCTATATAAATCAGTCATCTGATTGCTTCTAACATAAACTCCAATACACTTGTATTGGAGTTTATGAGGATTTACTACTTTCCTATGAAGCCCTATTGCTAACAAGGGCTCCATAGGAAATAGTAAGTGATAGCCTCATGCTGAATGAAAGGCTTGAGGCTATCCCTTACAGCGCTCCGATTCTCCCGATCACCACTAGGGGGAGCCGGAGAGCTGCCGAAAGTTTTACTTTCGGTTTTAGCGCGCGCAGATGCCGTGGTCAGGATTGACCACGGCATCTGCGGGGTTAAATGATTGCGATCGGCATCGCTGCCGGCCGCGATCATTAGCCGCGGGGGTCAGCTACAGGAAACAGCCGGACCCCCGCAGCGATCGCGCCCACAGAGGGCAGGAGCGGGCGCCATACTTAGGGATCGGACCCATGACGTACCCATACGTCATGGGTCCTTAAGGGGTTAAGTAGCCACAAGTTAGGACGAGCATTCTCGTCCTAGGTCCTGGAGGGGTTAATAGGGGAGTCAAGGTGGAGGTTTTTTTTTATACTTTTTCATGATATTTGGACCAAAAAACAGTAATTCAGCTATTACTGTACATAATAAATACTTTTATATTTTAATAGCTTGGGCATTTTAGGATACTAATGATGTTTTAGGGGTTTTTTTCTGAATTTTTTTATCTGCAAAATGGGGAAAGGGAGTGATTAGAATTTTTTATTCTTTAGTTTTGCCTTTTTTAGATTTTTACAAACTTTAACGTTTTATAATAGAGAAACTTGCAAAAATGTGATCGATTATACTGCTTATATTTGAAGAGTACTGCAGCAATATTGGTAAAAATCACTATTTTCCTGAAGTATGAAACTTGTTGGGTCCTCAGCTACGGCAAATAAGAGGACTTCCTAACAAACAGGAATTAGTCATATTAAATCAGACATTGGTGCAGACAGTTTAATAACACTTATAACTAGTTGCAAATATGTACCGTTTTTCTTTTAACTAAATGGAGGATACTATAATTCAGAAAAGTTCCAAAACCCACTTTTTACCCCTTAAGGACTTAGCCCTATTTCACCTTAAGGACCCAGCCATTTTTTGCAAATCTGACCAGTGTCACTTTATGTGGTGATAACTTTTAAACGCTTTTACTTACACAGGCCGTTCTGAGATAGTTTTTTCATCACATATTGTATTTCATGACACTGCTAAAATGGGGTCAAAAAAGTTCATTTTTTTGCATTAAAAAATACCAAATTTACCAAAAAATTTGAAAAATGTGCAGAGTTTCAGATTCTCTACTTCTATAATACATAGTAATACCCCGAAAAATTGTGATGACTTTACATTCCCCATATGTCTACCTCATGTTTGGATCATTTTGGGAATGCCATTTTATTTTTTGGGGATGTTAAATAGCTTAGAAGTTTAGAAGCAAATTTTGAAATTTTTCTGAAATTTGCCAAATCCCATTTTTTATGGACAAGTCCAGGACTGAAGTCATTAACCCTTTAGGTGTTCCACAAGAGTTAATGAAAAAATTTCCATTATAATCAATTTTTCCCAGGAACAAAGCAAGAGTTAACTGCCAAACAAAACTCAATATGCCCCGATTCTCTAGTTTGCAGAAACACCCCATATGTGGTCCTAAACTACTGTTTGGCCAAACGGCAGGGCGCAGAAGGAGGGGAACGCCATATGGGTTTTGGAAGGCAGATTTTCCTGGACTGGTTTATTTACACCATGTACCCTTTCAAGCCCCCTGATGCACCCCTAGAGTACAAACTCTATAAAAGTGACCCCATCTTGGAAACTACGGGATGAGGTGGTAGTGTTTTTGGTACTATTTTAGGGTAAATATGATTTTTGGTTGCTCTGTATTACACATTTTTGAGGCAAGGTAACAAAAAATTTAAATTCTAAAATTGTTTCTACATTCGCCATTAAGTTTTGTGGAACACCTAAAAGGTTAACAAAGTTTGTAAAGTAGTTTTTGAATACCTTGAGGGGTGTAGTTTCTTAGACGGGGTCCATCAAAATCTGCCTTCCAGAAACCATATGGCGTTCCCTTCGTTCTATGCCCTGCTGTGTGGCAATATAGACATTTTCGACCACATATGGGGTGTTTCTGCAAACTACAGAATCAGGGCAATAAATGATTAGTTTTGTTTGGCTGTTAACCCTTGCTTTATTACCGGAAAAAATGGATTAAAATGTAAATTTTGCCAAAAAAATGTTGTTTTTTAACACGGTTTTACATTTTTTTTATTTTTTTTTTAAGAGGCCCGTATGATCGGGGCACAAGTCACATTGAGTGGTGGTGTATTTCTGGATCCCCCTCTTGCGACACACTCTTTTTTTGGGATTGTCCCTTCTATCCAGTATGGGGGACCACACCTGGAAAGCGACCCGGGCGCCTTCAGTTCCTGAGGTACTCCGACCTGCTCTTTCCCGGTCAGAAAAGATCAGGTCTTTGAGGACTGCCTCATAGAATTGGAGAAAAGTCTTCGTGCTGCCAGCGCATCGGCATAGTACAAAAGCGTTGTCATGGCAACCTGTACCAAGTAGACCGCAACTTTTTTGTACCATGCCCGGGTTTTGCGCATGGCATTATATGGTGTGAGGACTTAATCAGATAGATCAACTCCTCCCATATACCGATTGGAGTCGACGATACAATCGGGCTTGAGGACCGTTGCTGTGGTACCTCGCACAGAGACAGTGGTGATGCCATTACCATGGATTGTGGTCAGCATAAGGACATCCGTCTTGTCCTTATATCTAACCAGTAACAGGTTGTCACTGGTAAGGGCACGTGTCTGACCACTGGGGATAGGTACCTGGAGGGGGTGGTCAGGGAGGCCACGTTGATTTTTCTGCACGGTCCCACAAGGGAACGTGGATCTGGCAGAGAGGGCCTGAAACAAGGGAATACTGGTATAAAAGTTATCCACGTACAGGTGGTAACCCTTATCCAGTAGTGGGTGCAAAAGGTCCCACACGAGTTTCCCGCTAACACCCAGAGTGGGGGGACATTCTGGGGGTTAAATACGGGAATCTCATCCCTCGTACACATGAAATTTGTAAGTGTACCCTGAGGTACTCTCACAAATTTTGTACATTTTCATGCCATACCTCGCACGCTTAGAGGGAATGTACTGGCGGAAAATGAGTCTCCCCTTGAAAGCAACGAGAGACTCATCAAACGCGACCTCCCTTCCAGGTACATAGGCCTCCTGGGGGGTCTAGGGTCGCACAACTGAGTGCTGTGGACCCCAGAAACCCAGGTGCAAAAAAAAAAAAAAAAAAAAGAAAAGAAAAGTGCTTACTGCTGGGGTGCTGCACTGGGGTGCTGGGAAGCAGAGCTCCTGCTCCTTCTCCGACGCTGCAGGCTGTGGACGGGGGGAGAAGCTCTGGCGGTTTGCTTCTGCCGCTGCCCCCCCCCCGCCCAGCCAATCAGGGATGAGACCTTACCAACGGTAAGGATGGTGATTGGTGGTGTATTATAACACCACCGATTACCATCCTGTTCCGGGTCTTCGGGTCACCGGAGACCCGAATACGCAGAAAACCGCAGGTCTGAATTGACCTGTGGTTTTCTGCGATCGCCGACATGGGGGGGTCACAGGACCCACCTGGGCATTGTGCCAAGGTGCCTGCTGATTGATTTCAGCAGGCATCTTGTTCCGATCACTGCCACGTGCGCAGCGGTGATCGGAAATTCGCAGAGTGTACATGTACGCCCTGCGTCCTAAAGAGGTTAACGACCAGCTCAGGTCTGAAGTCACTTTGTGGGGCTTACAAAATAGAAACCACCCAAAAATTACCCCATTTTAAAAAATACACCCCTCAAGGTATTCAAAACAGATTTTACAAACTTTGTTAACCATTTAGGTGTTCCACAAGAATGAATAAAAAAAATGGAAATGAAATTTCACTTTTTTGGCAGATTTTACATTTTAATCCATTTTTCCAGTAACAAAGCAAGGGTTAACAGCCAAACAAAACTCAATATTTATTACCCTGATTCTGCGGTTTACAGAAACACCCCACATATGATCGAAAACTGCTGTATGACCACACGGCAGGGCACAGAAGGGAAGAAACACCATATGGTTTTTGGAAGGCAGATTTAGCTGGACTGGTTCTTAGATACCATGTCCCATTTGAAGCCCCCCCCGATGCATCCCTACAGTAGAAACTCAAAAAATAGACAACATTTTGGAAACTACGGGATAAGGTACCAGTTTTATTGGTACTATTTTGGGGTACATATGGTTTTTAATTGCTCTATATTACGTTTTTTGTGAGGCAAGGTAACCAAAATTGATGTTTTGGCACCGTTTTTATTTTTTACAACATTCATCTGACAGGGTAGATCATGTGCTGTTTTTATAGAGCAGGTTCTTACTCATGCAATGATATCAAATATGTCTACTTTCTAGGTTTGTTTGTTTCAGTTTTACATAATAAAGCATTTTTGAAAAAAAAAAAAAAAAATGTTTTTCTGTCTCCATTTTCTGAACACCCTACATTTACAATTTTTTGCCGATCATGTTGTGCAGGGGCTTGCAGGAGCAGTTGACTTTTTTATTGGTACCATTTTTGGGTACATATGATTTTTTGAACATTCATTACTACACTTTATAGGGCAAGGTGACCAAAAAAATGGTTGCTTTGGCACAAATTTTATTTATTTATTTTTCCAGCGTTCACCTGAGGGGTTAAGTCATGTGACATTTTTATAGAGCAGATCATTATGGACGTGGCAATATCTAATATGTCTACTTTGTCTTATTTATTTAAGTTTTACACAATAATTGCATTTTTAAAACCGAAATAATGATGTTTTAGTGTCTCCACAGTCTGAGAGCCATGTGATGTAAGGTGACAAAAATGGCTTTTTTTATACAGGTTTTTATTTACCGTATTTTTCGCCCTATAAGACGCAGGTTTTTGAGGAGGAAAATAAGAAAAAAAATATTTTGAACCAAAAGGTGTACTTTTGGTGGGATTTTTACTAAATGTGTTCTGTGCATGACAGTATTATGGCGCACTGTTATGGGGGATCTGTGGATGACGCACTGTATGGGGGCATCTGACATCACGCGCCTGCGCCGCCTGATTTATTCATAAAGTGGGCGGAGCAGGCGCGTGACGTTATGCTGCCGCCTCCCGCCTGCCCAGCCTCCAGTCCTGCCTGCGATCTTACATTATACTAGGTAGGGTAATACTGGCAGCATTAAGATTATACCTTAGTTTTAAACATCGCCTGTAACTACATTACTACAGCGGGCCCAATGTAGTAGAATACAGTTATTGCTCCGGGTCCCGCTGTCATTAGCAAGCAAGATGTCGCCCACAGCCTGTCCTCATTGATGCACATTGATACACACATACTCCGTTGTCTGAGAATAATAGCTTTTATTTTTTTAACGATCGTCTTAGGTAGGGTATCATTTTTTGCAGGATGAGGTGACGGTTTGATTGGTACTATTTTGGGGGGTATACGTCTTTTTGATCGCTTGCTGTTGAAATTTTTGTAATGTAAGGTGACAAAAATGGATTTTTTTACACCGTTTTTATATTTATTTTTTTAATGGTGTTTATCGGACAGGGTGGATTATGTGATATATTTATAGAGCCAGTCATTACGGACGGCGATACCCAATATGTGTGTTTGTTTTTTTTTCTGTTTTTTATTATAAAATAAGGGGAAAGGGGCGGGGTTTTTTTTTCATTTTTTTTATTAAAAACTTTATTAATTTTATTAAAAACACTTTTTTTTCTCAGACTTTCACTTTTGGGGTCTTAACCCCTCTGCAAGGCATTACAATACATCTGTATTGTAATGCATTGCCTGTTAGTGTATGACACAGAGTCATACACTAACAGGTTGCCAAGGAGACCCAGCCTGAGGCTGGATCTCCTCGGCACCCGTAGAAGGCAGGCCCCGATGCAGAGCAAAGCATTGGGCAGCCTCTGCACGGAATCGGGCTGCCTTCTCACACAGAGGCCCCGCCACAGCAGCGAGGGGACTTTATGCGCTCCCGCACCCGACACAAACCCTTTCTATGTTGCAGTCAGCGCGGACCGCGGCATAGAAGGGGTCAATCCGCCGGCATCGGATTTTACAGCGATGCCGGCGGATACAGCAGGGGTCTGGCTACCAGGGACTGCTGGACCCCTGCAGTGATCGGGCGAGCACCTCTCCGGTGCCCGCCCGATCACCGTGACATACTATTACGTCAAATTGCGGGAACGCAGTGGTTTCCATGATGAAATACTATGTCAAGTGTCGGGAAGGGGTTAAAGGGCTTCTGTCACCCCCCTTAACCCATTTTTCACTAGCTGACATTAGCTATTTGCTAATGTCAGCTGAGTTGAAATATATATTTATTACCTTGTCCGAAGTTGTAATTTACGTGAAAAAGCCACTTTTATTATATGCAAATGATCTTCGCTACCAGCAAGTTCGGCGTTTACTTGCTGGTAGCCGCCGCATCTCGATGAGTTATGCACGCCCCCTTCCTCGTTTGATAGACAGGGACAGCGCTTTCTCCTCCTCGCACTGGCCCTGTCTGAAGATAAAATCCCGCGCCTGCGCCGTACCGCTCAGTAGTCGGCGCAGGCGCTCTGAGTGAAGGACGCGAGCTTTGCCGCTCCGTCCTCAGTGCGCCTGCGCCGATTACGTCACCGCTACACCCGGAAGGTTGTATGCACCCAAAAATAGTTCCAATCAAACAGTCATCTCATACCGCAAAATATGATACCCTACATAAGACAATTGCCCCAAAAAATAAAAAAATGTGGCTCCCAGACTATGGAGACATTAAAAAATGATTTTTTTTGTTTCAAAAATATTATTGTGTAAAACTTAAATATAAAAAAAAAGTATACATATTAGGTATCGCCGTGTCCATGACAAGGCGCTCTATGAAAATAACACATGACCTAACCCCTCAGATGAAAATAGAAAAAAAATTATATAAATACTGTGTCAAGTCATTTTTGTCACCTTGCATCACACAAAGTGTAATAGCAAGCGACCAAAATGTCATATGCACCCCAAGATAGTGCCAATCAAACCGTCATCTCATCCCGCAAAAAATGAGCCCCTACATAAGACAGTTGCCCAAAAAATAAAAAATATGGCTTTCAGAGTGTGGAGGCACTAAAAAATAATTTCTCAAAAATGCTTTAAGAAAAACTAACAAAAAAAAACAAAAAGTAGTCATATTTGGTAATGTCACGTCCATAACAACCAGCTCTATAGAAATAGCACACAATCTAACCTGTCAGTTCAACAATGTAAAAAACAATAAATAAAAACCTTCCCAAAACAGCTATTTGTTTTGCAAATTTTCCATTTTAATCCATTTTTCCAATAACAAAGCAAGGGTTAACAGCCAAACAAAACACAATATTTATTGCCCTGATTCTCTAGTTTGCACAAACACCCCATATGTGGTCGTAAACTCCTGTTTGGCCAAACGGCAGGGCGTAGAAGGAAGGGAACGCCATATGGTTTTTGAAAGGCAGATTTTGCTGGACTGGTTTTTTGACACCATGTCCCATTTGAAGCCTCCGTGTTGCACCCCTACAGTAAAAACTCCCAAAAAGTGACCCCATTTTGGAGACTACGGGATAAGGTGGCAGTTTTGTTTGCATTATTTTAGGGTGAATATGATTTTTGGTTGCTCTATATTACTTTTTTTTGAGGCAAGGTAACAAAAAATAGAAATTCCAAAATTTCATCTCCATTTGCCAATAACTCTTGTGGAACACCTAAAGGGTTAACAAAGTTTTTGAATACCTTCAGGGGTGAAGTTTCTTTGATGAAGTCACTTTTATGGAGTTTCTACTCTAGGGGTGCATCGGGGGGCTTCAAATGAGACATGGTGTCAAAAATCAAGTCCAGCAAAATCCACCTTCCAAAAACCATATGGCTTTCCCTTCATTCGGCGCCCTGCCGTTTGGCCATACAGCATTTTACGGCCACATATGGGGTGTTTCTGCAAACTACAGAATCAGGGCAAAATATTGAGTTTTGTTTGGCTGTTAACCCTTGCTTTGTCACTGGAAAAAATTGATTAAAATGGAAAATTTTCCCCACAAAGAAAAAGAAAAATCAAAATTCTAAAAATTTTCTCCATTTCCCATTAACTCTTGTGGAAAACCTAAAGGGTTAACGTTTGTAAAATCAGTTTTAAATACCTTGAGGGGTGTAGTTTCTAGAATGGGGTCATTTTTGGGTGGTTTCTATTATGTAAGCCTCACAAAGTGACTTCAGACCTGAACTGGTCCCTAAAAAGTGGGTTTTTGAAAACTTCTGAAAAATTTCTAGATTTGCTTCAAACTTCTAAGCCTTTTAACATCCCCAAAAAATGAAATGGCATTCCCAAAATGATCCATACATGAAGTAGACATATGGGGAATGTAAATCAATAACTTTTTTTGGCGGTATTAATATGCATTATAGAAGTAGAGAAATTGAAACTTGGAAAATTGCAAATTTTTCCAAATTTTTGGTAAATTTGGTATTTTTTTATGAATAAAAATGAAATTTTTCGACTTTATTTTACCACTGTCATGAAGTACAATATGTGAGGAAAAAACACTCTCAGAATGGCCTGGATAAGAAAAAGCGTTTTAAAGTTATCACCACATAAAGTGACACTGGTCAGATTTGCAAAAAATGGCCAGGTCCTTAGGGTGAAATAAGGCTGAGTCCTTAAGGGGTTAAAGATAGCGCCCGCTCCTGCCCGCTGCGGGCGGCCATCTGCACCTTTTAGCAGACACCCGCGGCTTATGTCCGCAACCGGAAATAATGCCGATCGCGGTCACATAACCCCTCCGATGCCGTGATTAATCCTGACCACGGCATCTGAGCGCGCTGAAACTGAAAGTGAGCACTTTCGGTTGTGCTCCGGCACCCCCATGTGGCAGTCGGAGGAGCCGGAGCCTGCATGCAGCAGCCCCTGTCTTTATGAAGGACACGAGGCTGCTGCATAGTATTTCCTATGGAGCCCTTGCCTGTAATAGGGCTCCATAGGAAACTAGTAAAGTCATCATAGATTCCAATGCAAGTGCATTGGAGTCTTTGATAATAGCAATAAGATGATTGCATATTATAGTTCCCTATGTATATAAAAAGAAAAGTTTAAATAATTAAAAAAAAAAATTTAAATCACCCCCCTTTTCCCAAGATAAAAAATAAAAAAATAATACACATCATGGGTGTCGCAATGTGAGAAAAACTTTTGGTCGCTTCATTTTCTACAAAAAAATCTATTAAAAAGTGATCAAAAAGTCACACACACCCCAGAATGGTATCAATGAAATTTCAGATCGCCCCGCAAAAAATTAGCCCCATACAGCTCCGTACACATAATTACAAAAAAGTTATAGGGGTCAAAATATGGAGACAAAACCATAAAACAGATTTTTTCCAACTTTTAAATTTTTTTTATCACTATCAAAACTCAAGGAAAACTATACATATAAGGTATCGCAGGATTTGTACTGACCTGAAGAAAAAATAGTAACCGGTCAGTTTTATCGTACATCAAATGACGCAATTAAAAAACCCGTAAAACTGTGGTGAAATCGCTTTTTTTTTTTTTAGTAATTTCACTCCATTTGGACATTTTTCCCGCTTCCCACTACATCATATGCAATATTAACCCCTTAAGGACATGGCCCTATTTCAGGCCGGCGACCTCAGGATGTTTTTGGCAGGGAGCGTAGGTAGCGGGTAGGGGGGGAGGGGGGGGGGTTTAGCACTTAGCCTCGCCTCTGGAAGGCAATTTTACATGCTGGAGGTGTTCCTATTTTTCAAATTTAGGCAGGCCGGGCACATCAGTTCCTGGGCACCTTGGAAGAGGAAAAACCCCTCTGGGCTCCTTACAGCATAATTTGCATATGGGATAAAGCGTTTTTTTGAAGAAAATACAAGACACACAATTAAAAGAAAACGAGATATCGAAATAAGGTAATTACACCTGGATTAATGGGAAAAAAAAATTGGGTAATATGCAGGTGACAGATTAACTTTAAGGACCAGGCCATTTTTTGAAAATCTGACCAGTGTCACTTTATGTGGTGATAACTAAGAAAAGCTTTGACTTATCCTATTCTGAGATTGTGTTTTCATCACATATTGTACTTCATGACACTGGTAAAATGGAGTCAAAAAATATTATTTTTATTTATTAAAAAAAATACCAAATTTACCAAAAATGGGCGATTGTCCTATGTAGGGTATCATTTTTTGCGGGACGAGATGACGGATTGATTGGCACTATTTTGGGGTTCATATAACTGTTTGATCGCTTGCTATTACACTTTTTGTGATGTGACAAAAAAAAATTTTTGACTGTTTTTATTAATATTTTTTAAAGTATTTACCTAAGGGGTTAGATCATGGGTAGAGATGAGCGAACTTTAAAAAAAAGTCCGGTGTTCGGGTTGTGGTAAGTCGCACATCCCGTTATGGATTCCACTATAGCGGCATATGGAATCCATAAGGGGCGGCTGCCACCAACCCGAACTGTTGAACAGCCGAAGGACCTGGGGTGACATCACCGTCATGTGATCAGTGCAGGGGTCGTGGCTCAGCACTGGATTTGATCCAGCAGCACGATCGCAGCAGGAAATATGTTCCTAGTCCGATTTTTTTTTTTTTTTACATGTGATTTTATTCAGGACGTATGGGTACGCCCTGTGTCCTTAAGGACTCTGACATTAGGGCATACCCATACGGTTAAACGGTGGCGTTGGAAAGTACAACTTGTCCCGCAAAAAACAAGCCCTCATGTGGCTATGTGAACAAATAAAAAAGTTATGGCTCTGGGAAGACAGGGAGCGCAAAGCGAAAATGCAAAAAAACAAAACAAAAAAACAAACAAACCTCGGAGCCTTAACCCCTTAAAGACAGCCATATTTCACCTTAAGGACCAGGCCATTTTTTGCAAATCTGACCAGTGTCACTTTATGTGTGAATAACTATAAAACGCTTTTACTTATCCAGGCCAGGAGATTGTTTTTTCGTCATATATTGTACTTCATGAAACTGGTAAAATGGAGTCAAAAAAATTCATTTTTATTTATTAAAAAAATACCAACTTTTCCAAAAATTTAGAAAAATTTGCAAATTTCCAAGTTTCAATTTCTCTACTTCTATAATACATAGTAATACAGCCAAAAAAATTATTAATTTACATTCCCCATATGTCTACTTCATGTATGGAACATTTTGGGAATGTCATTTTATATTTGGGGGACGTTACAAGGCTTAGAACTTTAGAAGCAAATCTTGAAATTTTTTTAAAACCCACTTTTTAGGGACCAGTTCAGGTTTTAAGTCACATTGTGAGGATTACATAATAGAAACCACCCACAAAATGCCCCATTCTAGAAACTACACTCCTCAAGGTATTTAAAACTGATTTTACAGACGTCGTTAACTCTTTAGGTGTTCCACAAGAGTTAATGGCAGATGGAGATAACATTTCAGAATTTAGATTTTTTGGAAAATTATCCATTTTAATCAATTTTTTCAAGTCACCAGGCAAGGGTTAACAGCCAAACAAAACTCTATATTTATTGCCCTGATTCTGTAGTTTGCAGAAACACCCCATATGTGGTCTTAAACTACTGTATGGCCAAACAGCAGGGCATAGAGGGAAAGGAGCGCCATGTGGTCTTTGGAAGGCAGATTTTGCCGGACTGGTTTTTAGACACTATGTCCCATTTGAAGCCCCCCTAATATACCCCTAGAGTAGAAACTCCAAAAAACTGACTCCATCTAAGAAACTACACCCCTCAAGGTATTTAAAACTGATTTTACATACGTCGTTAACCCTTTAGGTGTTCCACAAGAGTTAATGGCAAATGGAGATGAATGTTCAGATTTTCGATTTTTTGGCAAATTTTCCATTTTTTCCAGTAACAAAGCAACAAAACTCAATATTTATTGCCCTGATTCTGTACTTTGCAGAAACACCCCATATGTGGTCTTAAACTACTGTATGGCCAAACGGCAGGGCTCAGAAAGAAAGGAACGCCATATGGTTTTTGGAAGGCAGATTTTTGGACTGGTTTTTAGACACCCACTTGAAGCCCACCTGATGCAGCCCTAGAATAGAAACTCCAAAAAAGTGATCCAATTTTGGAAACTATGGGATAAGGTGGCAGTTTTGTTGGTACTATTTTAGGGTAAATATGATTTTTGGTTGCTCTATATTACCTTTTTTTTTTAGGCAAGGTAATAAAAAATAGAAATTCTCAAATTTCATCTCCATTTGCCAATAACTCTTGCGGAACAAAGTTTGTGAAATCAGTTTTGAATATCTTGAGGGGTGTAGTTTCTTAGCTGAAGTCACTTTTGTGGATTTTCTACTCTAGGGGTACATCGGGGGGCTTCAAATAGGACATGGTGTCAAAAAAACAGTCCAGCAAAATCCACCTTCCAAAAACCACATGGCGTTCCTTTCCTTCTGCGCCCTGCCGTTTGGCTATACAGCAGTTTACAACCACATATGGGGTGTTTCTGCAAACTACAGAATCAGGGATATAAATATTGAGTTTTGTTTGGCTGTTAAACCTTGCTTTGTTACTGGAAGAATTGATTAAAATGGAAAATTTGAAGAAAAAAAAAAAGCTTTTTTTGGGACCGTTTTTAATTTTTGTTATTTACATCGTTGATCTTACAGGTTAGATTGTGTGCTTTTTCTATAGAGCAGGTTGTTACGAATGCGACAATACCAAATATGACTACTTTTTTGGAATTTTTACATAGTAACATAGTATATAAGGCCGAAAAAAGACTTTTGTCCATCCAGTTCGACCTGTTTCCTGCAAGTTGATCCAGAGGAAGGCAAAAAACCCCTGTGAGGTAGAGCCAATTTTCCCCACTTATGCCTCATTCACACGGCAGTGTTCTGTCAGTGATTTCCATCAGTGATTTTTGATCCAAAACCAGGTGCGGCTCTAAACACAGAACAGGTGCAGATCTTTCCTAATATCTTATGTCTGTGTCGGCTCCAATCCTGGTTTTGGCTCACAAATCACTGATGGAAATCACTGACAGAACACTGCCGTGTGAATGAGGCATTAAGGGGAAAAAATTCCTTCCCGACTCCAATCAGGCAGTCAGAATAACTACCTGGATCAACGACCCATCTTTAGTAGCTATAGCCTGAAATATTATTACGCTCCAGAAATACATCCAGGCCCCTCTTGAATTCCTTTATTGTACTCACCATCACCACCTCCTCAGGCAGAGAGTTCCATAGTCTCACTGCTCTTACCGTGAAGAACCCTTTTCTATGTTTGTGTACAAACCTTCTTTCCTCCAGACGCAGAGGATGTCCCCTCGTCACAGTCACAGTCCTGGGGATAAATAGATGATGGGAGAGATCTTTGTACTGACCCCTGATATATTTATACATAGTTATTAGATCTCCCCTCAGTCGTCTTTTTTCTAGAGTGAATAACCCTAATTTTGATACCCTTTCAGGGTACTGTAGTTGCCCCATTACAGTTATTACTTTAGTTGCCCTCCTCTGAATCCTCTCTAGCTCTGCTATGTCTGCCTTGTTCACGGGAGCCCAGAACTGTACACAGTACTCCATGTGTGGTCTGACTAGTGATTTATAAAGTGGTAAGACTATATTTTCATCACGGGCATCTATGCCCTTTTGATGCAACCCATTATCTTATTGGCCTTAGCAGCAGCTGCCTGACACTGGTTTTTACAGCTTAGTTTGTTATTTATTAAAATTCCTAGATCCTTTTCCATGTCAGTGTTACTGAGTGTTTTACCATTTAGTATGTACGGGTGACTTGCATTATTCCTTCCCATGTGCATAACTTTACATTTGTCAGTGTTAAACCTCATCTGCCATTTCTCTGCCCAAGCCCCCAATCTATCCAGATCCCTCTGTAGCAGAAAACTGTCCTCTTTAGTGTTAATTACTTTACACAGTTTAGTGTCATCTGCAAAAATTGATATATTACTGTGCAAGCCTTCTACAAGATCATTAATAAATATATTGAAGAGAATAGGGCCCAATACTGACCCCTGAGGTACCCCACTAGTGACCGTGACCCAATCTGAGTGTGTACCGTTAATAACCACCCTCTGTTTTCTATTACTGAGCCAGTTACTTACCCACATACAGATATTTTCTCCTAGTCCAAGTGTTCTCATTTTATATGTGGTACAGTGTCAAATGCTTTGGAAAAGTCCAGATATACGACATCCATTGATTCGCCGCTGTCAAGTCTAGAACTTACCTCCTCATAGAAACTGATTAAATTAGTTTGACATGACCGATCCCTCATGAAGCCATGCTGATATGGTGTAATTTGCTTATTTTCATTGAGATACTCCAAGATAGCATCTCTTACAAAACCTTCAAACAGTTTACCCACAACAGATGTTAAACTTACCGGCCTATAATTTCCAGGCTCTGTTTTTGGACCCTTTTTGAATATTGGCACCACATTTGCTATACGCCAGTCTGGTGGAACATTCCCTGTCAGTATGGAGTCCGTGAATATCAAAAATAAGGGTCTGGCTAGGACATCACTTAATTCCCTTAGGATACGGGGTGTATGCCATCCGGTCCTGGCGATTTGTCTATTTTAATCTTTTTAAGTCGCTGCTGTACTTCTTCCTGGGTCAGACAGGGCACTTTTAAAGGGGAATTTACTTTTACATTTTGCATTTCATCTGACAGTTTATTTTCCTCAGTGAAAACAGTGCTGAAGAAAATATTTAATAGCTTGGCTTTATCCTCGTCGCTTTCTGCAACTCCCCCCTCATTGCTATGTAGAGGGCCGACTCCTTCAGGTTTATATTTTTTACCATTTATATAATTGAAAAACATTTTAGGGTTAGTTTTGCTCTCTTTGGCAATTAATCTCTCGGTCTCTAGTTTGGCAGTTTTTATTAGTTTTTTACATATTCTATTTTTTTCCTTATAGTTTATCAGTGCTTCCTGATTTCTTTTTGTCATTTATTGCTTTTTTTACGGTTCTATTTATCCACATTGGTTTCTTCTTATTTCTTAGCCTTTTATTTCTATAAGGTATGCATCGATCACAATTAGATGTTACAATGCTTTTAAAAATCTCCCATTTTGTGGTTGTATTTTTATTTTTGAGGACTATGTCCCAGTTAATTGGGCCTATGGCCTCTTAGTTGGCTAAATTTTGCTTTTCTGAAGTCCGGTATTCTTGTTCCTCCCTGTAGAAACTCTCGTTTGAAGGATAATTGGAAGGTTATTACTTTATGGTCACTATTTCCCAGGTGTCCCCCGACCTGCACGTCTGTTGTTCTATCAGGTCTATTGGTTAATACTAAGTCCAGTATGGCCGTCCCTCTAGTTGGGTCCTGAACCATTTGGGAAAGGTAATTGTCTTTGGCTATTGCCAAGAACCTGTTTCCTTTATGGGATGTACAGCTCTCAGTTTCCCAGTCTATATCTGGGTAGTTGAAGTCCCCATAATAACCACCTGATTATGGTTTGCCGCCTTGTTTATCTCGCTTAGTAATAGATTTTCTGTGGACTCTGGTATATTAGGTGGTTTATAGTAAACTCCTATTAGTAATTTATTATTGTTTTTGGCTCCATTTATCTCCACCCACAATGACTCCACATTTTCGTGTCCCTCACAGATGTCTTCCTGGAGTGTGGGCTTTAGACAGGACTTTATGTAAAGGCAGACCCTCCCCTCTCCGGTTTTGACGATCCTTTCTGAACAGATTGTAACCTTGTACATTAACAGCCCAGTCATAGCTATCATCCAGCCATGTCTCAGTTATTCCCACTATGTCATAATCATCCTCACACATCACTAATTCCAGTTCCCCAGTTTTATTAGTCAGGCTTCTGGCATTAGTATACATACATTTGAGAGGTTTATGCATATTTTTGCCCTACACCTTTCCTTCTGAACTTTCTAGTTTCTCCTTCCATTTCTCCCCCAGTCCCACTACCTTGCCCCCAGTCTCTATCTGCACTATCTTCCCCTCCTGTAATGTAATTTCCCTCCCCCCCAGTCCCTAGTTTAAACACTCCTCCAACCTTCTAGCCATCTTTCTCCCCAATACGGCTGCCCCTTCCCCATTGAGGTGCAGCCCGTCCCTACGATAGAGCCTGTAGCCGATAGCAAAGTCGGCCCAGTTCTCCATGAACCCAAAACCTTGCTTCCCACACCAGTTCTTGAGCCACTTGTTAACCTCTCTAATCTCCCGCTGCCTCTCTTGTGTGGCCCGTGGTACAGGCAGTATTTCGGAAAATACTACCTTTGAGGTCCTTGCCCTAAGCTTGTGACCTAAATCCCTGAAATCATTCTTAAGGACGCTCCACCTTCCTCTAACTTTGTCATTGGTTCCGATATGGACCATGACCGCTGGATCTTCTCCAGCCCCTCCCAGTAATCTGTCAACCCGATCTGCGATGTGTCGAACTCTAGCGCCAGGAAGACAGCACACTGTTCGGCGATCACGATCTTTGTGACAGATCGCCCTATCTGTTCCCCTAATAATTGAGTCTCCCACTACCAGCACCTGTCTGGCCTGCCCTGCTCTCCTGGTCCCCTGCTTACTGGAGCTGACATTCCCCTGACCGGCAGAGGAAGTGTCTGGCTGCAGCGGTGCTGTCCCTGAGCTGCCATCCCCCTCATCTGCCAAACGTGCAAACTTGTTGGGGTGTGTCAGATCAGGGCTAGCCTCCCTTGCACTCTTCCCTCTACCCCCCTTTCTTACTGTCACCCAGCTAGCTACCTTACTTTCCTCAGCCTCCTTTCTGTCATCCTCTCCCACATCTACCCCAAAGACTGCTTGCTCGGTGAGCAGCAAACTCTTTTGCAAATTGTCAGTGGCTCTCAGTGTTGCAATATGCCCGTTTAGAGACTCGATGTGCGATTCCAAACGGGTAATTTGCTCACATTTTGAACAAAGATATGCACCCTCAAACGGCTGTTCCAGGACTGCATACATCATGCAAGATGTGCACTGGACGGCATTGTCAATTGTGCAAGACATACTAATGGGGATTACACCACAAAAACAAAAAAAAAATACAATATAATCTAGTTACAAGAACTGACGAATTTCAGTCCCCCACTGAAGTCCCTGAATCTGAAGTCACTTAATCTTAAGTCACACTTACACAACCACACACTTAATCAACCACGCGTCGCGACCAACCTCGCGTTATATATATATATATCTACTTATATAAGTATGCTGTAAATGAAACTCAAATACACCAGCCTGTTTTTTTTTCCCTCTGGATTCAAAAAAAAAGAAAGGAAGAAAAAAAAAAAAAAAAGTTTTTCAAAATAAAGCATTTTTGAAAAAAATGATTTCTTTAGTGTCTCCACATTCTGAAAGCTATTTTTTTTTTTTTTTTTTGGGCAACAGTCTTATGTAGGGGCTCATTCTTCGCAGGATGAGATGGTGGTTTGATTGGCACTATACTGGGGTGCATAAGACATTTTGGTCGCTTGCTATTACACTTTTTGTGATGTAAGGTGACAAAAATAGCTTTTGAAGCCATATTTATATAATTTTTATTGCTGTGTTAACCTGAGGGGTTAGTTCATGTGTTATTTTTTATAGAGCAGGTTGTTACGGACACGGTGATACATAATATGTATACTTTTTATTTATTTATGTTTTAGACAATAATATCTCTGAGAGACATTTTTTTTTATTTTTTTGGGCTATTGTCCTATGTAGGGTAACATTTTTTGCGGGATGAGATGACGGTTTGATAAGCACTATTATGGGGTGCATATACATTTTTGATCGCTTGCTATTACACTTTTTGTGATGTGTGGTGACAAAAATGTTTTTTTTTTAACATTGTTTTTATTTTATTTTTTTACGGTATTTACCTGAGGGTTTAGATCATGGGATATTTTTATAGAGCAGGTTTTTACGGACGTGTCAATACCTAATATGTATACTTTTATTTTTATGTTAGGCCTCTTTCACATTTGCGTTGGGAGGATCCGGCGTGCACTTCCGTCGTCAGTCTTCAATATGCTTTCAGGTTTCCATTGCAGCCAGGACGCTACTAAAGTCCCGGCTGCCATGGAAAAAAAGCGGGGAGCCGGGGGAGAAGCTACTTACCTTCCGTGCGGCAGCTGTGGCGCTCCTCGATGATGTCACCGGGTCCCTGCATCACATGGATCACATAGCTATGGTATGTGAGCAATGCGCCGTACGATCCATACGGCGCATTGCTCACATAGCATATCTATGTGAACCATGCAACGCAGGAACCCGGTGACGTCATCGAGGAGCGCACCGGCCACCAAGTAGCTTCTCCCCCGGCTCTCCACTTCTTTTCCCTGGCAGCCGGGACTTTAGTAGCGTCCTGGCTGCCATGGTTACCATTCTTTAAAGGGAATCTGTCACTAGCTTTTACCCTTGTCAGCTAAACATATGCTGACATTAAGGGTCTCCATAGCAGTCCTAATGTGTTTTTATTTTAGATATCCAAGGCTTTATTTTCTCAAAAAACAGGTTTTACCCACCTGTCAATCATCAGAATAAGGAGCCCAGGGGGAGGTCTGGCCATGCAGGGTGTTCGTCCACACCCACCCCCGTCAGTGCCGCACGCCGCCTCTCCAAAGCGCAGTGCCGCCTCTCCCTCTCCCTCCCCCTCCTTCCCTGTCAAGATACTGCGCGATGTGCCCGTGCGGACTCCGGCAACCGGCTTCAGGGAGCGAAGCGCGCATGCGCCGGCACTTCGCTCCCTCCCTGGTATGACCGCACCCTGGCGCCAGCCTCTCAGAGCCCGCGAAGAGCTGTGCCCTGTGCGCACGCGCGGGATCTTGACAGGGAAAGAGGGGGAGGGAGGGAGAGGGAGAAGCGGCAGTGCGCTTTAGGAGGCGGCGCAGAGGTTTGGAGAGGCGGCGTGCGGCACTGACGGGGGAGGGTGCAGACGAACACCCTGCATGGCCAGACCTCCCCCTGGGCTCCTTATTCTGATGATTGACAGGTGGGTAAAACCTGTTTTTTGAGAAAATAAAGCCTTGGATATCTAAAATAAAAACACATTAGGACTGCTATGGAGACCCTTAATGTCAGCATATGTTTAGCTGACAAGGGTAAAAGCTAGTGACAGATTCCCTTTAAAGCTAAACGTCGGATCCGGCGATGCGCCGAAACAACGTTTAGCTTAAAGTCGGATCCGGATTAATGCTTTCAATGGGCATTAATTCCGGATCAGTCCATGCGGCATGTCTTCCAGATTTTTGGACGGAGACAAATCCGCAGCATGCCTCTGAAGGTGTCCTGTTGCCATGGTGACCATCACCTGCTGCCAGAACAGAGCAGCAGGTGATGGGGAGGGGAGCCCCCTCCCTCTGTGCTCCCATCAAGAATCAGGGGCTCCAAGGCTCCCTGTTAACCCCTTTCCATACAGTACGGACCGCGGTATGGAAAGGGTTAAACAGCTGGCACCCGTACAAGCACAGATGCCAGCCGTTTTTAGCAGAGTGTCAGCAATGTGCTGACACTCTGCTAAAACCACTGGACCACCATTGATTTTAGAGATGAGGCGGGCGATCGCGAACTCACCCACAATGAGCGCCACCCGCCGCACTACCTCCCCGCACCACCAGGGGTTAAAAATTTTTTTTTTTAAAAGCATAATTAAGTTTCTGATCCCCGCGGTCTGGATCAGAAATGTCAGAAAGCGCTGCAAACCGCAGGTCGGAAGTAGTCAGGACGTACCGGTACGTCCTGTGTCCTCAAGTACCAGGACACCAGGGCGTACCGGTACGTCCTGTGTCGTTAAGAGGTTAAGGGGTTTAAGACAGTTTCGATGGCTAAGGAGACAGGAAGACAGAGGGCAGTCCTTCCCACTGCATGCCTGCATTAGGCTTCAGAGTGAGGAGGCGTGTCTCTCAGTAATCCAATCTGATTGGCTGGCAGTAAGCTGCTGGCTAAGTGTGTATGGCAAGTGAGGGAAAGCAGTTTTGGCCTCAGAGAGCTGGCAGAGGAGCCATCTTGAGAAGGTCCTCATACTATAAATGTTTAAACAGCCGTAACTAAGGGAAGAACTCAAGGAAAACAGTGGTATGTTAAGAAACTAAAGATTGCTTTATATAATGCTGCTGCAGCAGAAACATATGCTAAATTTTTTTTTTTTATGAAAACATGACAGTTACCCTTTAAACCAAAGATGAGGTCTCATCTCCACACAATTAAAGAGAAAAGGTACATTTACCGGTGTAGCCAGGGATTTATGGCACACAACAAGATCTAAAGAATCTACACCTGAGATGAGAGCCCTTTACCCGGCCCTGAATGAATGCTTGTTAGCGATAATCAGCCTGTGTAAAGGTGTCACCGATTACCTGTTGAACGTGCAAAAAGCTTGTTCAATCAAGTAATAGGATCGTTCATGCTCACGCCTAAATCATCATTCGCCAGCAGCAAAAGTGCGGCCTAAACAGTACTCTACTACCGGCAAACAATGATTCTGGTTGGGGACGAGCGATAGCATTATACAGTGAAGGAGATCGATGCGTGTAAATACAGCTTATTCCACCACCGACAAGCAGGCGATTGTTGGGACGAACACTTTCTTCCTGACAATCATCTGCTCAACTGAAAAGTGTAAAGAGTACTATAGAGGGCGATAGCAAAATAGACCTTATATCTGTTGCAAGGTGCAACGATTCAGCGCCAATCCCTACTTGGCATTCAATGATGTGATAAAAGAGATGTATATACATATCACAAAGTAGACAGAGTCAGTGATATGCAAGATAATCAAATTATAGGGGCAATCAGTAAATATTATAATAAAATAACATCTACAATATAAAGCTGAGTATGTGTGTATGTCCTCTAAAGGAATCTGCACTGTCGCATTTACAATCACAAAATTTCGCACACAGGTACATCGGGTGTCCGGGAAGGTTTTAGACACCAACATTGAATGAAACATACCCAAGCGAAGCCGGGTCCTTCTGCTAGAGATAAAATAAAATACGTATTGTGTTTAAGGCTGGGAACACACCTAGGCGTTTCTGAATCGCGCGTATGACGCGCGTTTTTGGACGCGCGTTTTTGTAACTAAGAAACGCGCGTCATACGCGCGATTCAGTGATTCTCCCCTATGGCAACATTTCCATAGGCGCGTTAAAACGCCCCAAAGAAGCTCATGTACTTGTTTGGGCGTTTTACAGCGCGTTCAAACGCGCTGTAAAACGCCCAAATGTGAACCATGCCCATATGGATGCATGGCTTTTCACATGTTGAGCGTTTTTCAGCGCGTATGAACGCGCTGAAAAACGCTCAGGTGTGTTCCCAGGGTAAAGGTTGGACAGTACTATAAAAATACCGCATTATAGGGAAAGACATTCCAAAATTACCCACTCTTACATTCTGGAGGGCTAAAACGCTGAAGAATATGTTAGCGCCCTCATGTCCCAAAATATCCCTCAATACTCAGACCTACAAGAAAACTCCTCAAATGGGGGGCGAAAAGAAGGGTTCCTATAGATGTGGTATAAGAAGATGTAAATGCAGCATTACTTCTCATGGTGTCAAAGGTCTTATTATTCCTACCACAAAAAAAAAATTGCATTAGTTGAATGCTAAGGGAGGCTGGTCCCCACATGGGTGATTAAATTCAGTTTTTTACTACATTGGAGTGCTGTCCTTTTTCCTGACACGTGTGTGTGTGTGTGTGTGTGTGTGTGTGTGTAAATATATATATATATACACACAGAATAAAAATTGAGGCAGCACCACCTAGTAAAGTGAATGGCGGGTGCAACGCTCACCTGTGGAGTAAACCCACTCCAACAATTGTAGACAGATAAAAGTCAAGCAGCACTCCAAATGTATTCAAATAGTAAATGCGTCTTTATTCACCCGATGGGTGAATTTTTATCTGTATATATATATATATATATATATATATATATATATATATATACACACACACACACACAACAGAAGGACCCGGCTTCGCACGGATATATTTCATTTAATGTTTGTGTGTGTCGTTAAAAGATATCGACTATATCCACTCTAACAGTGACCTCCACAGTGGCCGCCCCTTTATTAGTGACCTCCACAGTACCCAGTCTCATTAACAGTGACTTCCACAGAACTCCATTCCTTTAAAATGTGACCTCCACAACACCCCGCCCCTTAACAGTGTACTCTACAGCAGTGTTTCCCAACCAGCGTGCCTCCAGCTATTGCAAAACTACAACTCCCAGCATGCCTGCACAGCAAAAGGCTGTCCGGGCATGCTGGGAGTTGTAGTTTTGCAACAGCTGGAGGCACACTGGTTGGGAAACACTGCTCTACAGCACCCCGCCCCATAACACTGACCTCCATAGTGGACCGTCCCCTTTACTGTGACCTCCACTGTTCCCTGCCCCCTTAACAGAGACCTCCACAGTGGCCGTCTGTGACAACCACCTGCCAATATCGTTTTACTATGCCACAGTTGCCATACAGATCTCATCCACTAGAGACTTCTGGAGACGAATCCACTGTGAGCACAGTAGATGTTTAAGATTGGTTGGTGTGCTCATACATGATAGAATCGCGAGACCTGTGGATGAGACCTATATGGCAACTGTGGCATAGTACGACGGGATTGGCGGAGGGTTGTCACATTGGTTGGCAGCAGTGCGATAGCAGAACCCAAAACCAGGCAGAAGTCAGATTTCGGGAGATCAGAGCACAAAGAACTGACAAATGCAGTTTTTGCAATCAGAACAATAACACAGTGGTTACTTAGTAACCCTCAGCAAGGAAGGAGCAGCTCTGGACTAAACTTTACTGCCTTGGGCCCTAAGAGCCAGCAGTTGTTACCGGGCCTGACTGGCTCGAATTTGCGTTTATACCTGGAGATGCAGCTTGAACTAGCGGATCGACAGCGGCAAAGAGAGGAGCGACAGCAGCAGTTCCAGCTTCAGAGAGAGGCGTTGCAACACGAGCGTGCACTAGAACTGGCCCAAGTGAGACAGGCCAAGCGGTCTTCCTCTCCTAACACTCCTGCTGCAGGAGGAACACCTCTACCCATAGTCCCCAAAGCAAGGTTTCCAGTTATGGAGAAAAACAGGGAGATTGACTTGTATTTACGCTCGTTTGAGAGAGCGTACCGCTAGTTCTGCATCCCTAAGGATCAGTGAGCACTCCACCTGACACCTCAGCTGACTGGTAAAGCGATGGATGCTTTCGCGAAAATACCCACAGACCAAGACTGCAATTATCGGACTATCAAGGATGCCATAATCGCTAAGTTCCAGTTAACCCCCGAGGTTTACCAGAGAAAGTTCCGTACCTTCAAGAAAGTGTCCAAAGACTCTTATGCAGAGGTGGCTAGACAGTTATGCACCACATTCCGCCAATGGACTTGAAAACCTTAAGGAAAAGGCTTATGCTAACCTTGAGGATTTGATGATCCATGACCGGCTCCTCGCTGTATGCCCTACAGATGTGAGAGTTTGTGCTGGAGCGCAAGCACCAGTCAGCCAAAGAAGCCGCTGAGCTGGCAGATATGTTTGTCGCAACCCGGGTGCCAGACATTCGCAAACCTGTGGTGGTGGATGCTCGCCGGCCTTTGGTACCAGACAGCCGCAAACCTCCAGTACCCGACAAGGACAGAGCCCTGTCCCAGAACTAGAGAGAAGGCAGGCCTGCTGGCCCTGTGAACCATGAGACAACCAGGCCCTGGTGTGAGCTGTGTCGCAGGGAAGCCAGCCAAACCACCTAGCCAGGCAGCTAACACCGCGACAACGCCAAGGCCTAAGGGAGCCATAGCCTCCACACCGGCTGTATTGCTGATCGGGGGATCCGAAGTACACGGCAGATCCCAGAATCACCAGCCCGTCACTGTGAACGGACAGACTGTAATCGGATTCCGAGACACCAGTGCAGATGTCAACTTGGTCCGTTCACATCTTGTTACAGAAAAGGATATCGTTCCAGGAAAATACCTCACTGACTGGAGTTGGGGGCACTCACACTCATGTTGCCCAAGCCCAAGTCACCATCAATTGGGGAATGGGATGTCAAAAGCGGGTTGCTGGGGTCCTGGATAATATTCCTGTCTCCACAGTGCTTGGCACTGATTTGGGCACCCTTGTTTGCCGTTACGAGTACCCTGCAAACACGCAGGAGACCCAAGCAGGACTCCCTGACCAAAACCAGGTACTGTACAACCCTTTGGGGAAACAGGGAGACAGGTACACTTTACCTGCTATTTCTACCGTACCTACCGCATCTAGGCTGGGGGTATCAGATTTAAATGTGCAAGCAACTGAATGTCATTTGCCTATTCCTGCACCTGTCATTGTTGATCAAAATGCATGTGAAATGCATGTGTCAGTGTTAACAATTGTGATATAAATGATGCTGTACCTGTTCTGGCTATTACACGTGCTATGGCCAGCTGCCGGAATCCAGAACCGACAGAAGGGACCCCTTCGGGCGATTCTGACCTTCAGGCGTTTGACAATAATGCAAGAAATACCTTGTCATGTGATATTAATGATTGTGTAACTGCGAGGGTAGACACTTTCAGTGTCGCCAGTAACCTGGGCTCAGATGGGGCTGTGGGAACAGAACCAACCGTCCCTCTACCCGCATCTGACCCCAGCGTTGAAGGTAACTCTACGCAGCTTACATCCTACATCAGCGGTTAGCTGGAGGAGACCTGTGGCACTGCATTTGTGCAGGCCTTGAGGAGTGACCCCAGTCTGGAGACTCTTAGGGCTCGAGCCGGCCAGCCTCCAGGCGAGGGCACTCCATATAAAGCCTTTTGGGAGAACGACCGAATGTACTGCGAAGCTGTACAGCCTACAAAAGGTGTCGCAGGTGGGAACACGAGACAGCGTAGGTCCCTAGGGAATTTCGGGCACAGGTGCTCAAAGCAGCCCACGACATTCCACTAGCAGGACATTTGGGTATCAGAAAGACCCACAAACGTGTTCAAAACCATTTTTACTGGCCCACGATGTGAAAGGACATAACCAATTACTGGCGATCGTGTACCACTTGCCAGAGAGTTAAGAAGGCTAGGGGTATCCACAAAGCTTCTTTGTAGCCACTGTCGGTGACCACAGAACCCTTCCAGAGGGTGGCAGTGGATATAATTGGCCACCTCCCCATTTAAAGCAGTTCTGGCAAGAGCTACATCTTAACAGTCATGGACTATGCCACCCGTTATCCATGCGGTAGTACGGTCTTCCCTTAGATCGGCCACGGTAGCAGATGCCTTAATTGGCATTTTCTCTCGTGTGGGGTTCCCCGCCGAGGTGATCTCTGATCAGGGTTCCTGCTTCATGTCGGAGCTAATGGAAGCCCTCTGAGAGGATGCAAATTGATCACACCACTTCCAGCCCATATCAACCCCAAACCAACGGTTTGTGCGAACAATTTAACGGTACGTTAAAGCAAATGCTGACAACGTTCGTAGAAACGCAGGGGAAGGACTGGGAGTGGCACCTGCCTAATTTGCTGTTTGCTTACAGAGAAGTGCCACAGGAGTCCACTAGGTTCTCGCCCTTTGAACTCCTACATGGACAAGACGACCGAAGGCCCTTAAAACTGATTCGGGAGACCTGGGAGGGAAAAGGTCACCCCTCATAAGTCTCCCTGGTTGAATATGTGCTAAAATTTCGGGACAAGACGGAGTCCCTCATGGCCATGGTGAAAAAAAACCTCTCAACGGCACAGGCCAAGCAGAAAGCCTGGTATGACCAGCACGTCAGAGATCGGTCATATAAAGCAGATCACAAGGTATACGCCCTACTCCCCGTCAGGCAGAACAAATTGCAGGCCGTCTGAGAAGGGCCATACGCCATTCTGAAACAGGTAAATCCAGTAACTTACCTAGTGAGTCTGGGGTGTAACGACAGAAAATGTTCCATGTGAACATGTTAAAAGCACATGAGGAGAGAGAGCAGTAGGTGTTAGCAGTGGGCAGCCAGCTAGAACCAAGAGAGCCAGATCCACTGATACATATGCTAGCAGAGCTACGAGAAGTGGCGGAGGATTGGAACATCAACCCCAACCTCTGGTACCCACAGCAACTTTAGCTCACCGGACTCCTGAATGCACACAGCGCCACATTCTCAGGAATCCCTGGCCAAACCAACCTAGCAGCTCACCAAGTTGACACAGGGATCCACAAGCCCTTACGGCAGGGCCCCTATCGCAACTCACACGAAGTGCAGGCCGAGTTCAAGCGAGAAATTGAGAAAATGCTGCAGTTAGGAGTCATCAATCCACTAGCCCATGGGCCGTTCCGGTTGTTTTAGTCCCCAAAAAGGACAAGATGACCCGGTTCTGTGTCAACTATCAGAGACTGAATGACATCACCACAACCGATGCGTATCCCATGCCTCGAATTGATGAAATGCTGGATCAGCTGGCGTCCGCCAGCTATCTGAAAATCATGGACTTGAGCCGTGGGTACTAGCAAATTCTGCTCACGCCACAGGCAAGAGCAAAGTCCGTATTCATCACCCCTTTTGGCCTCTGAGTTTACTCATATGCCCTTTGGGATGAAGAATGCGCCCGCCACCTTTCAGCAGGCCATCAATGAACTGCTGGAAGGAATGCTAGGTTACACAGTAGCCTACCTGGATGACATTGCTGTATTCAGTCCAACCTGGGAAGATCACCTTGACAATTTGTCACAGGTATTGGGACGACTGTCCGCTGCCAATCTGACCGTTAAGCTCAACAAATGTCAGATTGCCATGACAGAGGTTCAGTACCTAGGACACAGAGTAGGCAGCCAGACCCTGAAACCTCAGATAAGGAAAGTTGATGCCATTGTGGCATGGCCGCAGCCTACTACCAAAAAACAAATACAGGATTTTCTGGAAACGGCAGAATACTATAGGAAGTTTGTTCCATCCTTTAGTACTCTGGCTAAACCACTGACCGATGCAACCGGTAAAAAAAAAACAACAAGGTCACGTGGAACACAGAACTAGAAGAGGTGTTACGGGCCTTGAAGGAAGCGCTGGCTAGCGCTACTGTCCTTAAAGCTCCCAACTTCTCCAGTTAGTTCATCGTACAAACTGACGCTGATAGCGAGTGGGGATTGCTTCAGTCACAGTCTTGCTGACCACTCCTTCCCCAATCTTCCCAAGGGGTGGAGGTGTGATGATTCGCGATCTCGGCAATACCGATTACCGAAGAAATCAAGAACGCATCCCGTTTTAAAAATTACAGAATCACAAGAGCCCTCTCATTCACACAAAGAGTTAAAACTCCCTCAACCCAGAAGTTAATTAGCCTTCCCAGCTACAAAAGATTCTTCCTGGCCCTGGGAGAAACCCCTGCCAGGTTAGGTATCCATCAATCTGATATTATCTTGACAAACACCCATAAAAGTGCCCTCTCTATAGTCTGAGCGGGCCCAGCACAGCAGGTGTCTTAACACCCTTAAACCTGGTCAGACACCTAAAGAGAGAATGACAGATCCTTATCAGGCAGCTGGTTGGTACAAGAAGGAAGGTCCCCTCCAATCCACAGATTGTATATTTTTCCCATATTTTCTTCATATTTCATGGGTTAGGAAAATACGGAATGACCAATCTCTTCAGACATGGTTGAGGTTATTCTAACACACCTTCCAGGAAATCCGCAAGCAAATTGGAGATTCCCGCTTCGAGAAATAAAGGTTCTGAAGCACACGGTATTGTCTTCCAGTTATATTTGGTATCAGATTATTCGTAAAGTTCTACTGATTATAAATATGAATTCTATTTCTTAATTTGACCTACAGGTAAGCAGAAACTGAAAAGCAAGGTTTCTGCCAGATTTTCTCTCTCTGGGGCAATTACCCAAGACTGGACTTGTGCGTGTCATAGCCACTCCCAGCTCCAGAGTGGGTAAAACACAGTGACCAACCCAGGTCTGGGGTCCTTCATCTACCATCTGAAGTCGAATAACATCACGACCGCCTACTGGACAAGGGCACCCCGGCATCTTGGATTATTCCTTGCAAAGACTTTCTCTTTTACTGGACTCTACCACGGCAATTATGAACTTACGGACATTCTATTCCCTTTCATCTCTTACTTATTTCTGTCCAACCAATCTGTTCAACAGTTTTAATGTATATTTCTGTGTATAGTTTTTATAATAAAACTAACGATTTAATCGTTCCAGTTTTGCCCTTGTTGCTTGGTAATCTGGTCTATCTTCGATTCAATACGAAGAGTGGTGGCAGCAAATTAAGTTGATTTCCCGCGCAAAATCGCCATTTTTTTTTTTACCGATTGTATCATGTATGGGCACACCAACCAATCTTAAACATCTACTGTGCTCACAGTGGATTCGTCTCTAGTGGACGAGACCTGCATGTTAACTGTGGCATAGTACGCCCCTTTATTAGTGACCTCTAAAGTACCACATCTCCTTAACAGTGATTTCTACAACACCCCGTCCCCTTAACAGTGGCCTCTACAGCAATCTGCCCCTTAACACTGACCTCCATAGCGGATCATCCCCTTAACTGTGACCTCTACAGCAGACTGCCCCTAGGGTGACCAGAGGTGCGGTTTTAGGCCGGACAGTCCAGCTTTTAGACTCCCTGTCCTCCGTCCGGCGCAGGGCCTGGATGGACACAGGGATGTCCTTTTGAACAGCTCACTCTCAGACAGCAGCACTGGGAGCGTGAGCTAAAGGGAGAAAGTCACCCTCCCTCTCACCCCTGCAGCTGACAGAAGTTGATTTTTACCTTCATTTTTTCAATCCCAGTCAGCTGCGGAGTGGGAGGGGGTGTGGCTTAGTGGGACCTGGGGGCAGGGTTTTTAAGTCCGTATTTTGAGGGTGGTCTAAATGGCCACCCTATCTGCCCCCGAAACTGTGACCTCCATAGCACTCCACTCCCTTAACAGTGTCATCCAGAGTGCCCTGTCCCTTTAAAGCAGACCTACAGCAGTGAATTAAAATGGCTGGGTTGTTATAGAAACCTGGTGTAAAACTGTGTGTATGTGGAGACTAAGGGCCTGCAAGCTTCTATTGGATGATAAGGGTCATGTGACCAGGCTTCTATTGGCTAATGCATTTTTTGGGAATCTCTCAGGAACAGTACATGCTAGAGAGCCGAGACCCGGTCTCAAACCTTCCCGGACACCTGATTTACCTGTGCGCCAAATTTCGTAATTGTAAATGCCACGGTGTAGATTCCTTTAGCGGACATACACATATACTCAGCTTAATAATATATATATATATATATATATATATATATATATATATATATATAGCGAATGCTGCCGTTTTTACTCTGCTACCACTGATACATCGCTGGCCGCTATGCTGCACAGCGCGGCCTGTGATGTATCAGTGGGGAGGGAGGAGGGGCTGGAGGCTGGCAACACTCGCGGCAGGGCCCGTGCAGTCACTCTACTCTAACACACCAGGCCCCGCACACAGCAGTAAAATGTAGTTAAGTAATGCTTATTCTTTATTAAAGTAGCGCAATACTCTGCATTAGTACTTACTATCAAACTACAGTAGCAGGCAGGCCGGCTGGCTGTCGCTCCATCACCCTTCTTCATTAATAAAGTGGGAGGAGCTCCTCCCACTTTATTAATGAAGCAGGCCCCTGACAGAGCGAGTGACCTCACTGCACTTATTATTATTCCTGGGCACCGCTCTGTTCGCCCACTGTGGCCCCCGGTATATTCTCCCGCTCTGTATGAAAATTGTTAGCATCGGAACAGGGAAGAGGAGACTGCCCTTTTTCTCAATGGGCACTCCTTCTCCCTGGCTGTAGCGCTGTCCAATCAAAGCGCAGAGCATTACAGCAAGGGAGAAGGTGAGTTTTTTTTTCTCATAAATTACCATGGCATCGACCTGTAATTCTGAGCTTTTGTTAGGTCGAGCATTCTCAGTGTGTTGCTATCAATTCTCTAGTTAAATGTCTTGTGAAAGAAAGGGAGTGTTACTGTGCTGGTGATTACCGAGTAGAGGGGGCGTGACTGGACTGTGATATCAGGCAGCCAATCAATAAACATCAACTCTCACAGCAGGAAAGCTAGGGATTGTGGCAATTATAGTCTGTGGCAGTGGAGCTGCCAGATGGCCATTAACCCCTCAGTGACCAAGCCTGTTTGGGCCTTTATGACCAAGCGTTTTACTTCCAGTTTTTCATGGTCTCGTTCCAAGAGCTATAACTTTTTTATTTTTTAATCTATATAGCTTTATGAGGGCTTGTATTTTACGGGACAAGATGTAGTTTTTAAATGGCACCATTTTGGGGTACATGTAACTTTCTGATTAACTTTTATTAACTGTTTCTGGGAGGGAGATGGGGAAAAATGCGTTTTTACATTAGAAATTTTACGGCGTTCATTTTTCGGTACAAATAACATAATATCTTTATTCTCTGGGTCAGTACGATTACAGTGATACTAAATACTTATAATTATTTTTACGTTTTACTACTTTTTTTTGCAATAAAACCCCTTTTATTAACCCAAAAAATTATTTTGCATTGCCACTTCCCAAGATCCATAACTTTTTTATTTTTTATTCTATGGAGTTGATTGAGGGCTTTATTTTTGAGGTAAGACTTGTATTTTTCATTGGTATCAATTTGGAGTAAATGCCGCTTTTTGATCGCTTGTTATTACGCTTTTTTTCGGTGGAAACTAAGAATAAATTAGAAATTCGGTCTTTTTTTTTTATTTATTTTTTACGGAGTTCACTATAGGGGATAATTTACGTAATATTTATGTAGTCCGGGTCATTACGGACGCGGCAATACCAAACATATGGGGGATATTTTCTTTTTGCAATTTTTTTCATTGAAAAGCGTATTTTCAATGGAAAAAAAAGCATACCGGTATATTTTTATTTTATGGAATTTTTTTTTTTTAATAAATGTGTATTTTTTTTCTATTTTTTTTACTACTTAATAGTCCCACAAGGGGACTATAATATACAGTATTTTGATTGCTTTTGAAATGTAATGCATTATGTCTATAATGCATTACATTTTAATAGCAATGCTATTCCAACTTTGACCAGCAGGCTGCACCAGAGAGCCCCAGTCTGCTGGAGATGCCGGAAGACAGGCTCGGGGCCCTGATTGGAAGCTAGGTAAGCTTCCCAGCACATCAGCACCCCGCAATCGCATTTGCGGGGTGCTAATGGGAGACAGAGGGAGTCCGCTCCCTCTGTTACCACTTTACATGCAGCGGGCGCCATTGCGCCCGGCATGTAAAGTGTTAAACAGCCCGGATCGGCACTCCTGCCGGTTCGGGCTGTGAGAGCCGGGTCCGTGCTCCCCGCTGCACAGGGGAGCCGTGCAGCGCTTAATCTGGGCCGCCGTAAAAACGCGGCGGCCCAGCCTAAGGCCCCTTAGTGACCGCCGTAAAAACACGTATGGGTGGTCACTAAGGGGTTAAAATGGCGTATCTCACCCAGAGGAGGCTGGATGAAAAGAAGAAAGGCTGGGGAAGTAGTGTTTTACCTCTATGTGTCAGCCAGGCTGTCAGCTGAGGAGCTTAGGTAAATGTGGGCTGAGCTCCTCAATCAGGGCTCCCCATCTGGGGAAGGAGCAGGCTGGGCCAAGGCCTGTGGGAGCCAGGACCCTCTAACCCTGTGTGGGGTAAGCACTGAGTGGTGCTTTGGGGAGCTGGGTGGTAGACCCAGATACCGATAGAGGGAAAATACTGTTCAGTTAGTGGCCAGACTTCCGAGGATTTATGTCTATAGGTTATGTTGGATGCCTGTAAAAAAGTGACAATAAAGCTGGTCTTGGCCAGTTTGCACCCAAATCTGCAGTGCTGAAGTGGCTTCTTGAGGTGTGCCACCTGGCTAAGCTGAGAAGATGGCGTTTAAGGAGAGCGAAGTGACCCCGAGTTGTTACAAGTCTTTGAAGTTTTGTGAGTTAAGATGCGGCGCCATGATACTCTTACACTGGGTTCAGACCTGAGCGTTTCTAAGACGCGCGTTTTACGCGCGTTTTAGTCGCGCGTTTTTATGCGCGTTTTTGGCAATAGTAAACGTGCGTTTTACGCGCGTTCGTGACTCTGGAGACTTTTTTTAATTGGTCTGGAGACCAATTAAAAAAGGGCATCTCTACACTTAACGCGCGTTAAACGCGCGTTAAACGCGTGTTCCCATTGAAGTCTATGGGAGGAAAAGCGCGACAAACGCCCAAAAAAACGCTCCTGAACGAGCTTATGCATCGGGCGTTTTACAGCGCGTTTTTACGCGCTGTAAAACGCGCAAGTGTGAACCACTCCCATAGGGATGCATTGGTTTTCATGTGTTGAGCGTTTTACAGCGCGTTTGAACGCGCTGTAAAACGCTCAGGTGTGAACCCAGGGTTAGTGTGTTGCAGGCGCACACAGGAGCTACACAAATGGATTGCAAGGTAAAATGAATGAAGATCTGGTTATATTTATAGGTATGGGTTCTAGTTGGGTCACAGATTGCAGCCTTAATGCAGTTTTTCAAAAATTAAATTACTTTACCAGAATACCTCTTTAATAAAAAAAAATCATGTATACACATTCAAATTAATCTAATGATCTCCATATAAAGCTGTGCCTTCTAAGACTATGCCACAATAATGCCAAAATAAATGTAGAATATAATAGGTGCCAATCATTTAAGTTTTATAGTGATTTTACTTATTTCCATTATTACAATGCTATTCACATTCTATATATGTTTAATATATTTATTTTATTTCTAAATATTTCTCTTGACCATTTTTCATGGATATTATTTTCAGATGTCCCTTCAAAAGTGTGTAAGGGATGGGAGCCTATTATCGAGGAGAGATTGGAGCCTCGTCCATTCAAGGTACCCATTCCAACTCTATAGGAAGCCAAATAGTTCCATATCCACAATAAGAAAATGGACGTGTTAATGGACCCTAAAAGTTTAAATGATTGGTACCTATTATATTCTAGAGAGATGATTTGGAAATTATTTGGTCATTAAACTTAGGAGGCACAGCTTTATATGGAGATCATTATATTGATTTGAATGTGTATACATGATTTTTTTATTAATTTAATGATTGCGTGAAAGTAATATAACAACTGATCAGTAATGAAAACTGCAATCAGTGATAAAAAAAAAAAACACATGAAAACCGCACTAAAAATGCAGGGATACATAAAACTGTTGTGAATTAATTGAAATAAAGATATTGATGTGAAGCAGTATACAGACTATTTCCAATAGTTTAAGTGAGTGATATGGTTATGTAATAATATTCTAAATAAGACTCCAGAAAGGGTTTTATAACCCACCTGAATATGATTCCTAAAAAATCCAGTTCATGTTTTTGGTATAATATATGGAATAAAAAGGATGATAACTATAGAGATAATAAGGCCACTGAGGAAGGAGTGAGGCATTCCAAAACGCGTCTTGTAGTAGTGATCTTTCTTGCATGCAAATAAAAGGGCTTATTCAGACGGCCGTATGCTGTTCCGCAAAAATGTGGATCCTTCTTTTGCGGATTAGATGCTGTCTCATTCACTTCTATGGAGCCCTTTTCTTCCATTGCTCGGCTCAGCAAAACAAATGAAACATGTCCTATTCTTGTCAGTGAAAATCAGGACATAGCCATATTAAAGTATATGGGTCAGCAAAAAAACGGAATGCATTTTTTTTTGCGGACATGCAGAACTGTTAGCAAAAAAATGGATCCGCATTTTTGCGTGCATCATACGGCCGTCTGAATGAGCCCAAAGATGAGGGAAGTATTGTGGAGAGGATATTAGAAAAATAATCACTGCGTCCCATTATATGTACCGGCACGATCTCAAGCGGCCAGGCATCAAAAACACGTGCTGCTAAGTACTCTGTTAGCAGGAAGCTGCTAACACGTGCTGATCAACTCCACTACAGTAAAGACGCGCAGGGAAAGCCGGCTATAAAGGTCGATACATATTTACAAAAGTGTTACCCGATTCATTATATAAGTTACAACGTGAATAAGATCTGCCCCATTGTGTAACAATAGGCTCCATTATTAGAGACATTATGGGGCTGTAGTATCAAATATAAGATCCTTTTTTTTAATCCAGAGGAAAAAAAAACAGGCTGGTGTATTTGAGTTTCATTTACAGCATACTTATATAAGTAGATATATATATAACGCGAGGTTGGTTGCAACGCATGGTTGATTAAGTGTGTGGTTGTGTAAGTGTGACTTAAGATTAAGTGACTTCAGATTCAGGGACTTCAGTGGGGGACTGAAATTCGTCAGTTCTTGTAACTAGATTATATTGTATTTTTTTTTTGTTTTTGTGGTGTAATCCCCATTAGTATGTCTTGCACAATTGACAATGCCGTCCAGTGCACATCTTGCATGATGTATGCAGTTCTGGAACAGCCGTTTGAGGGTGCATATCTTTGTTCAAAATGTGAGCAAATTACCCGTTTGGAATCGCACATCGAGTCTCTAAGCGGGCATATTGCAACACTGAGAGCCACTGACAATTTGCAAAAGAGTTTGCTGCTCACCGAGCAAGCAGTCTTTGGGGTAGATGTGGGGAGGGTGACAGAAAGGAGGCAGAGGAAAGTGAGGTAGCTAGCTGGGTGACAGTAAGAAAGGGGGTAGAGGGAAGAGTGCAGGGAGGCTAGCCCTGATCTGACACACCCCAACAAGTTTGCACGTTTGGCAGATGAGGGGGATGGCAGCTCAGGGACAGCACCGCTGCAGCCAGACACTTCCTCTGCCGGTCAGGGGAATGTCAGCTCCAGTAAGCAGGGGACCAGGAGAGCAGGGCAGGCCAGACAGGTGCTGGTAGTGGGAGACTCAATTATTAGGGGAACAGATAGGGCGATCTGTCACAAAGATCGTGATCGCCGAACAGTGTGCTGTCTTCCTGGCGCTAGAGTTCGACACATCGCAGATCGGGTTGACAGATTACTGGGAGGGGCTGGAGAAGATCCAGCGGTCATGGTCCATATCGGAACCAATGACAAAGTTAGAGGAAGGTGGAGCGTCCTTAAGAATGATTTCAGGGATCTAGGTCACAAGCTAAGGGCAAGGACCTCAAAGGTAGTATTTTCCGAAATACTGCCTGTACCACGGGCCACACAAGAGAGGCAGCGGGAGATTAGATAGGTTAACAAGTGGCTCAAGAACTGGTGTAAGAAGCAGGGTTTTGGGTTCATGGAGAACTGGGCCGACTTTGCTATCGGCTACAGGCTCTATCGTAGGGACGGGCTGCACCTCAATGGGGAAGGGGCAGCCGTGTTGGGGAGAAAGATGGCTAGAAGGTTGGAGGAGTGTTTAAACTAGGGACTGGGGGGGAGGGAAATTACATTACAGGAGGGGAAGATAGTGCAGATAGAGACCGGGAGCAAGGTAGTGGGACTGGGGGAGGAATGGAAGGAGGGACTAGAAAAGTTCAGAAGGAAAGGTGTAGGGCAAAAAATATGCATAAACCTCTCAAATGTATGTATAAAAATGCCAGAAGCCTGACTAATAAAACTGGGGAACTGGAATTAGTGATGTGTGAGGATGATTATGACATAGTGGGAATAACTGAGACATGGCTGGATGATAGCTATGACTGGGCTGTTTATGTACAAGGTTACAATCGGTTCAGAAAGGATCGTCAAAACCGGAGAGGGGGAGGGGTCTGCCTTTACATAAAGTCCTGTCTAAAGCCCACACTCCAGGAAGACATCTGTGAGGGACACGAAAATGTGGAGTCATTGTGGGTGGAGATAAATGGAGCCAAAAACAATAATAAATTACTAATAGGAGTTTACTATAAACCACCTAATATACCAGAGTCCGCAGAAAATCTATTACTAAACGAGATAAACAAGGCGGCAAACCATAATCAGGTGGTTATTATGGAGGACTTCAACTACCCAGATATAGACTGGGAAACAGAGCTGTACATCCCATAAAGGAAACAGGTTCTTGGCAATAGCCAAAGACAATTACCTTTCCCAAATGGTTCAGGACCCAACTAGAGGGACGGCCATACTGGACTTAGTATTAACCAATAGACCTGATAGAACAACAGACGTGCAGGTCGGGGGACACCTGGGAAATAGTGACCATAAAGTAATAACCTTCCAATTATCCTTCAAACGAGAGTTTCTACAGGGAGGAACAAGAATACCGGACTTCAAAAAAGCTAAATTTAGCCAACTAAGAGAGGCCATAGGCCCAATTAACTGGGACATAGTCCTCAAAAATAAAAATACAACCACAAAATGGGAGATTTTTAAAAGCATCGTAACATCTAATTGTGATCGATGCATACCTTATAGAAATAAAAGGCTAAGAAATAAGAAGAAACCAATGTGGATAAATAGAACCGTAAAAAAAGCAATAAATGACAAAAAGAAAGCATATAAATCACTAAAACAGGAGGGGAGCCAGGAAGCACTGATAAACTATAAGGAAAAACTAACCCTAAAATGTTTTTCAATTATATAAATGGTAAAAAATATAAACCTGAAGGAGTCGGCCCTCTACATAGCAATGAGGGGGGAGTTGCAGAAAGCGACGAGGATAAAGCCAAGCTATTAAATATTTTCTTCAGCACTGTTTTCACTGAGGAAAATAAACTGTCAGATGAAATGCAAAATGTAAAAGTAAATTCCCCTTTAAAAGTGCCCTGTCTGACCCAGGAAGAAGTACAGCAGCGACTTAAAAAGATTAAAATAGACAAATCGCCAGGACCGGATGGCATACACCCTCGTATCCTAAGGGAATTAAGTGATGTCCTAGCCAGACCCTTATTTTTGATATTCACGGACTCCATACTGACAGGGAATGTTCCACCAGACTGGCGTATAGCAAATGTGGTGCCAATATTCAAAAAGGGTCCAAAAACAGAGCCTGGAAATTATAGGCCGGTAAGTTTAACATCTGTTGTGGGTAAACTGTTTGAAGGTTTTGTAAGAGATGCTATCTTAGAGGATCTCAACGCAAATAAGCAAATAACGCCATATCAGCATGGCTTCATGAGGGATCGTCATGCCAAACGAATTTAATCAGTTTCTATGAGGAGGTAAGTTCTAGACTTGACAGAGGCGAATCAATAGAGGTGGTATATCTGGACTTCTCCAAAGCATTTGACACTGTACCTCATAAAAGGTTAGTATATAAAATGAGGATGCTCGGACTGGGAGAAAATGTCTTTAGGTGTTACCCACTTGGGCTGCGAGATAGAAAACAGAGGGTGGTTATTAACGGTACACACTCAGATTCGGTAACTGTCACTAGTGGGGTACCCCAGGGGTCAGTACCGGGCCCTATTCTTTTCAATATATTAATGATCTTGTAGAAGGCTTGCATAGTAAAATATCAATTTTTGCTGATGACACTAAACTGTGTAAAGTAATTAAAGGGGTTATCCCAGATATATTAAGTTAATCCAAACTTCTTTATCAATATATATAAAACATTTTTGTAATTGACTTACTTTAAAAAAAATGCACCGTTTACATTCTGCACAATGTTGACATTTGTGCACTGACGTCACCCTGCTTGATTCTCCGTCTTCATTCAGCACGGCTCTGGTAAGGATCGCGCATGCGCGATCCTTACCAGAGCCGTGCTGACAGATTCCACAGTGTTCAGGCTTTGGAAGCCCGCCCCTTCTTGGTCTCTGCTCTATTAGCGCGACTCTGGTAAGGATCGCTCATGCGCGATCCTTACCAGAGCCGTGCTGAATGAAGACAGAGAGGCAGAAGGGGCGGGCTTCCAAAGCCTGAACGCTGTGGAGCCGTGCTGAATGAAGACGGAGAATCAAGCAGGGTGACGTCAGTGCACAAATGTCAACATTGTGCAGAATGTAAACGGTGCGCTATTTTTAACCACTTCAGCCCCCCTAGCTTAAACACCCTTAATGACCAGGCCACTTTTTACAATTCCGCACTACACTACTTTCACCGTTTATTGCTCCGTCATACAACTTACCACCCAAATGAATTTTACCTCCTTTTCTTCTCACTAATAGAGCTTTCATTTGGTGGTATTTCATTGCTGCTGACATTTTTACTTTTTTTGCTATTAATCAAAAATGACCGAAATTTTTGCAAAAAATGACATTTTTCACTTTCTGTTGTAAAATTTTTCAAAAAAACTACATTTCTATATAAATTTTTCTCTAAATTTATTGTTCTACATGTCTTTGATAAAAAAAGTCCAATAAGTGTATATTTATTGGTTTGGGTAAAAGTTATAAGCGTTTACAAACTATGGTGCAAAAAGTGAATTTCGGCATTTTGAAGCAGCTCTGACTTTCTGAGCGCCTGTCATGTTTCTTCAGGTGCTAGAATGCCAGGATAGTATAAATACCCCCAAATCACACCATTTTAGAAAGAAGACACCCCAAAGTATTCGCGGAGGGGCATGGTGAGTTCATGTATCATTTCATTTTTTTCACAAGTTAGCGGAAAATGACACTTTCTGAGAAAAAAAA
>CM065593.1:197985600-198033748 GCA_033119425.1 Bufotes viridis | reverse complement strand
TTCAAACTTGAGGGGGTGAACACTCACCAAACAGTGCACCTGGAACAGGGCATCCGGCATTCCCTGTAACCGACCTGATCAGTGCCCAACAGTGAATTTGAAGCTCCGTAGAGACAAGAACCATCTGGTTAACTGGGCATTACTCTTTTGCTTGACTCATCCACTTGAGAGGGAGTGGTCGGTCACTAGATGGAACTTTATCCCCAACAGATAATAGCTGAGAGACTCAAGTACCCATAGGATGGTCAGGTACTCTCCGTCCACTATATTGTACCTGGTCTCGGCTGGGGTGAGCTTGCTGCTCAGGAAAACAACGTGATTCTCCTCCCGATAATTTACTGAGACAGTACAGCCCCGAGGCCTACTGAGGAATCGGTCTGTACCACAAACTCCCTTTTGCAGTCGGGTGTCACCAGGACCGGCCGACTTCAAAGCAAAAAGTCTCTTCTGCTTGGTCATTCAAGCGAACCATCGCCGACTTTTGACCTTTTAAGAGCCCTGTCAATGGAGCAGCTAGAGAAGCAAAGTGGGGGAACAAACCTCATATAATACCCCACCATCTCCAGGGAACAATTTTAATTGCCTGGTGGTGACAGGATGTGGCCAACTCCGTATTGCCTCTATCTTATTCATCTGGGGTTTGATGACTCCACATCTAATGACATACCCTAACGTAGCCATGCAGGCCAAATGGCAACACCTCATACTGATATAACCCCTCGGGCATGATAAAGGCCGTTTTCTCCTTGGAAATCTCCATTAAGGGCACTTGCCAGTACCCTTTTGTGAGGTCCACCCGGGGCATGGTGGACCGAATTAACTCATCCACCCGGGGCATGGGATATGCATCTGTAACATAACGTGAATTCAAAAGATTTGAGAATGAATAAGCTTACGCAGGCTATGTGAATAAATATATTTACTAAGTGATTAAAAATACGATAAAACAAACAAGTCACATAAGGAATAATAAAAAGTAAATAAACATCAGTAGCCTAAATGGGGTGGAGACTCCATTGATCATGCTATAACCCTTGGCTGTCTACCCAGTTATAACACATGACTGACACCCCAGGGTGTACAAGAGAGATAGGGAAATCATACTCACATCCTACCTAGAATGGAGAGCCTGGTGGAGTCTTGAGGCTCATAAGGTCCTTGAACTTCGCAATGGCCCTTTCAACGCTCCATATGCCCAGAAACTTACAGTGGGTTGGGTCATCGTGGGAATGTATGTCTCGACAGAGCCCGCAGACCCTGCCAAATACACTCCTTCAGAACTGACATATTAATAGGGGGACGAACTTCTTACTTCAGGCAGTGTCCTAACCACTACTATGTGCAAGAGGTTCCCTTGCCAAAATATTCTAAAAACTTGTTCATCAGAAAGTAGCTTAATTCCCAAGGAGTCAGCTGCAGAAGAATGTTCCTTGACAGAAGGGCAGCATGTAGAAAGGCCTTCAGGACCTCAATTGGAGCCCTCTTCAAGCCCTCTCCCAGCTTTGCAGTTCTCACACAGTTTATCATAATGAATCCTATTTCTTCACTGACAACAAGCCTTCTGATTAGAGATGAGCGAACTATAAAAAATAGTTCGGTGTTCGGGTTAGTGGTGTCGCCGCATCCCGTTATGGATTCCACTACCGCATGGACTATCCCGGCATATGGAATCCATAAGGGCAGCTCCACGAACCCGAACTTTGAAAAAGCCAAAGGACCTGGGGTGACATCACCGTCATGTGATCAGTGCAGGGAGCGTGGCTCAGCACTGGATTTGTGAGCCTTCAAGTCAACCATTTGACAATGAGTTTAATTCTGTAAAGGAAGTATCTTCTGAACGTTCTATAAAGGAGGTTCCTTCAACATAGGAAGAGTTTATTTCAGAAACTTTGCAAGAACCTTCAGTTCCATCTGCAGTTGTTGATTGCACCCAAGAGGACAGTTTTCTGCTACAGAGGGATCTGGATAGATTGGAGGCTTGGGCAGAAAAATGGCAGATGAGGTTTAACACTGACAAATGTAAAGTTATGCACATGGGAAGGAATAATGCAAGTCACCTGTACATATTAAATGGTAAAACACTCGGTAACACTGACATGGAAAAGGATCTAGGAATTTTAATAAACAGCAAATTAAGCTGCAAAAACCAGTGTCAGGCAGCTACTGCCAAGGCCAATAAGATAATGGGTTGCATCAAAAGGGGCATAGACGCCCGTGATGAGAACATAGTCCTACCACTTTACAAATAACTAGTCAGACCACACATGGAGTACAGTGTACAGTTCTGGGCTCCTGTGAACAAGACAGACATAGCAGAGCTGGAGAGGGTTCAGAGGAGGCAACTAAAGTAATAACTGGAATGAGGGATCTACAGTACCCTGAAAGGTTATCAAAATTAGGGTTATTCACTTTAGAAAAAAAGACAACTGAGGGAGATCTAATATATCAGGGGTCAGTACAGAGATCTGTCCCATCATCTATTTATCCCCAGGACTGTGACTGTGACAAGGGGACATCCTCTGCGTCTGGAGGAAAGAACATTTGTACACAAACATAGAAAAGGATTCTTCACTGTAAGAAGCAGTGAGACTATGGAACTCTCTGCCTGAGGAGGTGGTGATGGTGAGTACAATGAAGGAATTCAAGAGGGGACTGGATTTATTTCTGGAGTGTAATAATATTACAGGCTACAGCTACTAGAGAGGGGTCGTTGATCCAGGGAGTTATTCTGATTGCCTGATTGGAGTCGGGAAGGAATTTTTTCCCCTTAAGTGGGGAAAATTGGCTTCTGCCTCACAGGGGTTTTTGCCTTCCTCTGGATCAACTTGTAGGAAATAGGCCGAACTGGATGGACAAATGTCTTTTTTCGGTCTTATATACTATGTTACTATAGTTCTTCCCAGTCTTCAACAGATGAGCACCTTCATTTTGCTCAGCCTTTTCTGGAAACCACAGGGAAAAGTTCGCCGCCAATGTCCATGACAAATACTGCATGTCAACAACCCAAGTCTGTACGTACAAAGACAGATCCCATTTCAGAAGTGAAAAGCCGACATGAGCATTCGCATTCATGATCCATAGACAGAAAGCAATCTACATCTAAATCAGCCTCACAAAACAAGTGCCATCGCTCTAAATGTTTGACAAGATCAAGGAGAACCAAGTCTCGCTCAGCTTCTAATGAAAGCAACAGACAATCTCCTGTAGTAAAAAGAAGAAATCCAGATCTGCATAAAAGATCACTCAAGAATAAACCAGAAAAGATGGGAAATATTCCTGTGCCATCTGGCATTTTCAAAGAGCACAACCTTTATAAGCTTCGGTGGAAGCAGGTACAATATCTCGCCAGTCAGTTCTGGAAAAGGTGGAGAAGAAAGTACCTCTGCCTCTTGCAAGAACGCAGACGGTGGCAAGGCCTAATTTGAAGGAAGGAGATTTTGTTCTGTTAAGAGACAAACAAGTTGATAGTCTCAACTTGTCTACTGGACTTATTACTAAAGTCGTATCCAGTTCGGATGGGAAAGTTTGTAAAGTGGACGTAAGAACCGCGAGAGGTGGAGTGATCAAGACCTTCTTCCTCCCCGTTACAGAAGTAGTGTTACTCATGCCTGCAGAACTTCCAAGTTGAGATCCCTTCTACAAAAGATACCCATGATCTTCTAAGAATGTTTCCAGTACCAGCTCTATGGCCTACACTGAAGACATATCCTTTTTTGGTTTGAATAAATGTTCATTGCATGTTTCCTTTTCAGGTTTATGGACATTATTCATCTGTTTATTCATCAGGTTTATGGACATTATTCATTGTTATTTTTTACAGTTCCATTGTATGCATACAGGTCCTTCTCAGAAAATTAGCATGTTGTGATAAAGTTCATTATTTTCTGTAATGTACTGATAAACATTAGACTTTCATATATTTTAGATTCAATACACACAACTCCAGTATCTCCTAGGGACCCTGCCCTCTAGAAAGGAACTTACTGTCTATAACACTAGAACCAAGACCTGATTTCCCAGGTTAAAGTTCTGGACCCAAGCCGCTCTGTGCTCGCTGGGCTGCCTCCATATGCTCCCTAACAAGTGGCAACACTGTCTATCTCTTGTATTTTGGTGACATATTCAATGAAACTCTTATGTGGAGTGGGCTGTTGTTCCCACGCCTCCTTGGCCACGCCCATCAGGTCACGGGGATGTCTACTATATAGCAGTTTGAAGGGAGAGAACCCAGTAGAGGCCTGGGGCACCTCTCGCACTGAAAACATTATATAGGGAAGAAGGAGGTCCCAGTGTCTCCCATCTTTGGGCACCATTCTTTAAAGCATGCTATAGCATAGCTAAACAGAATTCATGATCCCAGGAAAGCTAGGTAACTTATGATACGGACATATACTAAGTCTACCTGAATACATCCTTTTTCTCACTCTCAAACTGTACCATAGCTAGGCAGATTTGTCATTTAGCGTCCCAAGAAAGCTGGGTAACCCATTATGTGGAACTGTAACACTACTCACAAACAGTGCCACAGGTTTGTCTAGGGTACAACTATGTGGAGCTGTAACAGAGACAGCAGAATACTAAATCTACCAAGATAAACAGCCCACTTTTATTCCTAAATAGTGCCATAGCTAGGCAGATATGCCTTTCAGGGTCCTGGGAAACATGGGGTACAACCATGTGGAGCTGTAATACAGACTGAAGAATAATAAACCTACAAGGATTGATCACCCTCCTCAGTCCTAAATAGTGCCATATCTGGACAGATTTGCCTCCACGTAATCTAAGAAATCTGGATTACTAGTACAATGTAAGAGAACCATTAAATGGACCATGTGTACAGCTCCACAAAACTTCCAGTGTCCAGCTTTCCAACACTGATGGATGTCAGCCAGCGAGAAACCCCTCTGCCTATACATGCAAGTTGACATTTAATTACCTGGGAAAGCTGGGTAACAATTCATGTGGTGTCAGTGCCCTGGTACAGTGTAGTATACCTGCACACATACATGGGAGGTTTTATTTCAGAAGCTGCTGAATTTCTGCAGTCACTCTTTCATCATGCTCTGGGTGTCCATATACAGCAGAGGTGGGGAATCTTTTGCTACCAAGGGCCATTTGGATATTTGTAACATTGTTCGCGGGCCATACAAAATTCTCAACTTAAAAATGTGACTGCTGTATTTGGTCCAGGGGTGTGAAATTCAGTATCGTCTGATGCCCAGGACATGTAGTTCCGGGCGCCGGGCAAGTAGTTTGTGCAGGTATCTTAGCCCTCATACAGGCAAGTAGCAGGGCTAGGACGGCGGCGGGTTTTCAGCTGATGCCGGTCCTGCAGCACGGTCAGACTGCTTACCGCACTGTGGTCAGCGCTGTGCAGGCCGGAAGTCGGGAGCAGAGGAGTGAGCCGCGGGACAGAAGTCATCCAGCTCCCAGCAGAAGTGCAGAGTCAGCAAAAGTGGCTGAAGTAGTAGTGGGAGTTCCTGTCTCCTCACATGGTGGCAGCCCTTGCCCTGATAGTCCAGCAGGTAGTGTGTGTTGTACCTGCAGGGTGTGTGGTGACTCCTCTGGGTGAGCTGTGGAGGATGCTCTCCTGTCAGGCTGCAGCTCTGCTTCTTCTCCCTGGTGCTAAAGCTAGGAGTCCTGCCTTCCTCTTTGTGCTGCTAGGTTCCAGCCACTCACTCTCCATGTATGGGGTGGGAAATGCCCCATTATGGCATGTACATAACATTAAAGGGATTCACTGCCCAGAATGGCATATACATAAAGGGATTCACTGCCCCAGTAAGAAATATAGAATATGCCATACTGGGGCAGTGAATCCCTTTAATGTACATGCCATACTGGGGCAGTGAACCCATTTAATGTACATGCCATAGAGTATAACGCCTCCTTGTGGCCCCCATACAGTATAAAGTCTCCTTGTGGCCCCCGCCCCCATACAGTATAACGTCTCCTTGTGGCTTTCCCCATACAGTATAACGTCTCCTTGTGGCCCCCGCCCCATACAGTATAACGCCTCCTTGTGGCTGCCCCACACAAGTAGATTGAGCCCCGCTTTAGTCCTTCCGACAAGTAGTTTTTTTAAATTTCCACACCCCTGTGGGCTAACATATAACTTCCTTAGGCCCCTTTCACATCTGCGTATTTAGCTTTCGCGTCCTAGAGTTCCGTCTTTGGGGCTCTAGGACGGAAAGATACTGATCAGGATAATCCTAATGCATTCTGAATGGAGAAAATCCATTCAGGATGCATCAGGATGTCTTCTGTTCAGTATGTAAAGTTTTTGGGACGTTGACAAAACCTCAGCATGCTGCGGATTTGTCTCCGTCCAAAAATCCGAAGACATGCCGAACGCCGGATCCGAATTAATGCCCATTGAAGTGCAGTAATCCGGTCTCCGGAATTAAGCTAAACGTCGCTTTTGGCGCATCGCCGGATCCGACGTTTAGCTCTGCGCATGCGCAGCCGCAGTTCCGATCGGGGCCCCAGTGTAAACTGGGGCTCGATCGGTTACCATGGCAGCCAGGACACTACTGAAGTCCTGGCTACCATGGTAGTACTCGCAGCAGTGTACTTACCTGCGCTGCTGCCCGGGCACTCGCCTCATGACGCCACAGGTCCGGGCGGCGCATTGATCTATGCGCCGCAGGGACCTGTGACGCCATGAAGGAGCGCCCGCCGCCGCAGTGCAGGTAAGTACACTGCTGTGAGTACCATGGCAGCCAGGACTTCAGTAGCGTCCTGGCTGCCATGGTAACCTGAAAGCATTTGAAGACTGATCAGGATCCTGATCAGTCTTCAAATGCTTTCAGGTGACTTCAGTGCTCTGACGGATCCAGCGGGACGGAAGTGCCCGCCAGATCCTCAGAACGCAAGTGTGAAAGAGGCCTTAGTAAGTTACATAAACTGGTGCCTGCTCTATTTATTACATATTGTACAGTTGCTATTTTGACCACATATAGCAGTCTAATTTTTAAGTTCAAAACGTTAAGTATTTAATTCTTTATTTGGCATTAATGGCAGCCAAGCTAAAGCCAGGGAGGTCCAAAGAGGGTTCACCCAGCATCCACTCTCCCTGTCTTTGTCCCTTTCTCAGTCTCAGATCTGCCCCCACCTCCATCAGCCTCCTATCAGACCCCCAGCCTATATCAACCTCAGATCAGACTCCCATCAGACCTCCCAGCCTCAGATGAGACCCCCATCAGACCCTCCCCAGCCTCAGATCAGACCCCCATCAGACCCTACCTAGCCTCAGATCAGACCCCAATCAGACCCTCACTAGCCTCAGATCAACCGCCATCAAACCTCCCAGCTTCAGATCAGATCCCCATCACACCCTCCCTAGCCTCAGATCAGACCCCCAGCATCAGATCAGACACCCATCAGTCCCCCAGCATCAGATCAGACCCACAGACTCAGGTCAGACCCCCAGCCTCAGGTCAGACTCCCATTAGACCCCCAGCCTCAGATCAGACCCTCCCTAGCCTTAGATCGGCCCCCATCAAACCTCCCAGCCTCAGATCAGACCCCCATCAGACCCTCCCTAGCCTCAGATCAAATGCCATCAAACCTCCCAGCCTCAGATCAGACCCTCCCCAGCCGCAGATGAGACCCACATCAGACCAGATCAGATCAGAGGTTTAAAAATAAATAAACAAATAAATAAACCTCTCCAGCTCCGGACGGCACTGCCACTCGGCTGATTTACTTACCCTCCATGGTCTTCTTCTTTCCGCTGCACTGTACCGTGACCTGACAGCTCATAGTGCGCGTCTAAGTGCACTACGCCTTGACACTGTACGTGTCAGGACACAGAGCGGGAAAGACTTTGGATCCATAGTCATTAGCATTCTCATTGTGTTCTGGCAGGGGGCCGGGAGCCACATGAGAGGATCTTGCGGGCTGCATTGTGGCCCGCGGGCCGGAGGTTCCCCACCCCTGATAAACAGGGATAGGTGTTAAGTCCTGCTCCTTGTTGGGCACAAAGTCAGTCCCCAGCCAAAGATGTAATGGCTGAGATGAAGGAAACATTTATCTGAATGCAGGAAATCTTAACACTGCTTTCTGTAGCACACTGCAAAGGTCAATGCAGACAGAACTACAAATAGTTTTCCAGGGTTTAGTGGTTCTTTGAAGGCAATGCATCATTAGAATTTTTTTAAATAAATTAAAAACACATAATAAAAAAGTATTTCTTTTGTAGAGAAAGTTTTCTACACATGGTCTGTGACCAGTGCAGAGGCCAGTGTATTGGAAGAGGATATAGATTATTTAACAATCACCAATTATGACAGTTGGATTCTGTTTCATCTATTTACCCCTTCACGCATTATGACGTACCTGTACGTCATAATGTGTGAGGGGATGTATGGAGCGGACCCGCTAAATACGCGCCAGGTGCTGGCTGTATCATACAGCTGGCAGCCACCTGCACTGACAGGGAGTGGCGATTGCACAGCCCCTGATTGCGGCACCTGTGAGTGAAGGCAGAGGAATGCAGCTCCCTCTGTCTTCCGATCAGAGCCCCCGCAGTTAAATGTACTAGGCCTCTAAGGGGTCTTATAGTTTAAAAAAAAAGTTAAAAAAGTTAAAAAATAAAAGAAACACAAGTATATTAAAAGTTTAAATCACCCCCCTTTTCCCAATTTAACAATAAAAAAAACATATTAGGTATTGCCGTGTCCAAAAATATCTGAACTATTAAAATATAAAAACATTTTTACGGTGAAAACGTCGTAAAGGAAAAAAAAAATTAAAAACACGCAATTCGGCATTTTTTTGTCATCTTGTCCCCCCCTAAAAGTTTAACAGTGATCAAAAACAAGTACATACCACAAAATTTGGTACCAATAAAAAAATTAAATACAGTCCGTTACGCAAAAAAAAATAAAAAAACAAGCCCTCATACAGCTCTGTAGAGTAAAATATAAAAAAAAGTTATGGCTGTCAGAATATGCAAATGAAAAGTAAATGTACATTTTTTTTCAAAGACTTATTTTTTTTAGAAGTAGTAAAACAAAAAAAAAATCTATGCATGTTTGGTATTGCCCATTGAGCCGCAGAATAAGGACATCGGCTCATATTCGCACAGTAAAAGCTGTGATATCAAAACTCCAAAAACGGTGGAATTTATTTTTCTAAATTTTGGCACACATTTTTTTTTTCCGTTTTCCAGTACAAGATATGATAAATTAAATAGGTGGCAAACCGCTACAGGTGAAACCTGAAAAATTTTAATATCGTGCAAAAGTTTATTTATTTCAGTAATACAACTTAAAGAGGACCTTTCCCGGTCCAAAGTTTGTTAGTGAAAGGTATGTACATGCAGAGCGGCACCTGGGATGTCCTGCACTTAGCTTGTATCCCTGGGTGCCGCTCCGTTCGCCCACTGTAGCCTCCAGTACCGGCGCACGCGCTGCTGCTAGCTTTGCCTTGGACGGACACATCCTCTTTTGCCCTGGCGTCTCCTTCTCCCAGGCTGGACCGCTGGCCAATCGCAGCGCTCAGATCATATCCTGCAACCTCCCAGGATATGAGCTGAACGCTGCGATTGGCCAGCGCTCCAGCCTGGGAGAAGGAGATGCCCAGGGCAAAGAGGATGTCTCCGCCAAGGCAGAATTGCTAGCAGCACGTGCGCCGGTATCGGGGCTACAGCGACTAACAGAGCGGCACCCAGGATACAAGTAAGTGCAGGGACATCCCTGGGTGCTGCTCTGCATGTACATATCTTTCACTAACAAACTTTGGACCGGTGAAAGGTCCTCTTTAAAAGGTGAAACTAATATATGAGATAGACTCATTACATGGAAAGCGAGATATTTGAAGCCTTTATTTGTTATAATTTGGATGATTATGGTTTACAGTGTTGTGGAAATTATTATGATGTGTTTTTAATATTGTCATCGTGTCTCTCAGTGTGTAAACCACTGGAAGTGGATATCTTGCTGCGGATATAGAGACGCAGCAAGCAGTGTTTTCTTGGCGAATGGATAGATGCCGGCTAGGGCCCTCCGCCCAAAAGGCGGATTTATTGGCTTGGCGTGTATGCATTTATTAAGAGAACAATATACGGAAAGGAACGTGCATTCGTTATTTCCAGTGTGCCTGATCAACCGCTGGAGATGGTGACGCTGTTCCTATAAGTAGGCCCACATAAGAATCCTGGTGAGCCTTGTTGAGCATTGATCACTGATCGGTGCTGAACAAGACTCCCCCTAGTGGTGACTGAGAGACATGTTGTGGTATTCTTTCTGTGGGTGTGTGTGTCATCACTTCCTGTATGTCTGTACTGTACCTGAAGGGAGTGGTCAGGTGTTGGGCCCGCCCACTTCCTATTTGTTATCCCTTGGTCTATGTAAATAAAGAAAGGTTCTGTGAGGGCAGTGTCTCTACAGATCTCAACCATGAAACATCTTAACTCATTACTGGGATAGTGCGGCCTTTCCTTACACAAAAGAGCTGATACACGTGCTTGAGAGCGCGGGGTAAGGGGAAATTACTACAACAACAGCTTATGAAAACCCAAAATTTATAATCTCAGAAAATTAGAATATTGCATAAAATCAATAAAAAAAAGATGTTAAATAGAAAAATGTAGTACCCTTGAAAAGTATAATCATGGATATGTACTTAGTACTTGGTTGGGCCCCTTTTGCATCAATTACTGCCTAAATGCGGCATGGCATGGATGCTAACAGCCTATGGCACTGCTGAGGTGTTATGGAAGACTAGGATGTTTCAATAGCAGCCTTAAGCTCTTCTGCATTGTTCGGTCTCATATCTCTCATCTTTCTCTTGGCAATGCAACATAGATTCTCTATGGGGTTCAGATCAGGCGAGTTTGCTGGCCAATCAAGCACAGTAATCCCATGGTCATGAACCATGTTTTTTTACTTTTGGCAATGTGGGCAGGTGCCAAGTCCTGCTGGAAAATGAAGTCACCATCTCCATAAAGCTCGTCTGCGGAAAGAAGCATGAAGTGCTCCAAAATCTCATGGTAGACGGCTGCGTCGACTCTGGGCTTAATGAAGCACAGTGGACCAACACCAGCAGATGACATGGCTCCCCAAATCAACATAAACTGTGGAAACTCACACTGGACTTCAAGCATCTTGCATTGTGTGCCTCTCCATTCTTCCTCCAGACTCTGGGTCCTTGTGAAATGAGATGCAAAAGTTGCTCTCATCAGAAAAGAGGACTTTGGACCACTGAGCAACAGACCAGTTATTTTTTCTTCAGCCCAGGTAAGACGCTTCTGACATTGTTTGTTGTTCAGGAGAGGCATGACAAGAGGAATACTGACTTTTGAAGCCCATGTCCGTCTGTGTGTGGTGGCTCTTGATGCACTAACTCCAGCCTCAGGCCACTCCTTGTGAAAATCCCCAACACTTTTGAATGGCCTTTTCCTGACAATCCTCTCCAGGCTGTAGTCATCCCTGCTGCTTGTGCACCTTTTTCTTCTACACTTGTGCCTTCCACATAACTTTCTATGAATGTGCTTTGATACAGCAATTTAGGAACATCCAACTTCTTTTGCAATTACCTTTTGAGGCTTTCCCTCCTTATGGAGGGTGTCAATGATGGTTTTCTGCACAACTGTCAGGTCAGCAGTCTTTCCCATGATTGTGATTCCTACTGGACCAGACTGAGAGACAATTTAAAGGCTCAGGAACGCTTTGCAGGTGTTATGGATTAATTGGCTGACCAGAGTGTGACACTTTTGAGCCTAGAATATTGAACCTTTTCACAATAGTCTAATTTCCTAAGATTGTGAATTTAGGGTTTCATAAGCTGTAAGCCATAATCATACAAATTATAACACATTGAAATATTTCGCTTTGCATGTAATATTAGTTTAACACTTTCAGTTGCATTACTGAAATAAATGAACTTTGCACGACATTCAAATTTTTCGAGTTTCACCTGTATGCGAAAGGAAAAATAAAAAGTTATGGTTATTGGAACGTGGGGAGGAAAAATCCAAAATGCAAAAATGAAAATAGGCATAGACTCCAAAGGGTTAAGGTGTTATCTTTCGTAGTACTCCTGTCTGTAATGATTAGGTAAATATTATGCACATAACAGGAAGTGTTAGTATATTATTAAGCTTAATTGCCAGTGTAAATACAGCTAGATTTTTTTTTAATATAGACAGCAACATGGACAATTAAAAATAACTGCCAAAAATATGTAAATATATAAAAACTGGATTTAAATGGTCACTAAGCTTTCAAACAACTTTGCAGAATTCAATAGTATAATCTTATCAGATAAAAATACCTCTTCACCCCTCCCACTCCTAATTCCTTGATAAGTCAGTCAGAGATGAGACAGACTGACAGCTCGGGTGAAAGATCAGATTACATGTGGCCCTAAAAAGTCTATATGGAGTGGAGTGGAGAAGTGAGCTGCTAGAGACAGGAAAATGTATTTTGTCTGATAGTATATACTACAAAGTTTCTTATATTTATTTGTACTATTGTTTATGCAAAGTTTGTTGAATGGTTACTGATCATTTAAACAAAAAGTCCTTTTGTGATGACATATTCCCTTTTAATATTTGTTTCATCATGCTTGATGCTTTGTTCTCGTGGTAGATTAGTGCTAACACAGATGCCACACAGCTAGTTCTCCTCCTGTACTTATGGCATGAATGTTTAACCCCTTCATGACTTACACTGTACATGTACGAGAGTGAACAGCTCCCCTACACCCAGATCGAGGGAGCCATTCAGTTGCTATGACAGACTTGGGCATTCTGAAGGTCCTGAGGGCTGTAATAGCAAACTTCCTCTAATTGATAATATCTTGTACTGAAAATTGGGGAAAATTAAAAAACTAAATGCAAGTTCTCCATATTTTTCTGTGATTAGTTTTTATGGCATTGAATGTGCCCTAAAAATGACAAGGCAACCATATTCTGACAGAATAATTAAGGAGATAAATTTAATCACTGATTATGTCCCACTGACACAGGTGCATACACTGTGTGCACAATTATTAGGCAAGATGTATTTTTAAGGATTCATTTTATTATTGAACAAATACAGTGCTGTCGGTCAATTCTAAATGTAAATAAACCTCAAACCTGAATATTTAAGAAAGTTCAAGTGAGGTACCGACCTGAGAGGTGTCCCTGGGTCCCCAAGAGTGCCGGCGTGGAACCATGAGTACTAGCAAAGCTCAGATGGCGGCAGAGCGCCTTAAAGAATATGCCAGACAGGACTCTCAACATGGCGCTGCGGTCTCCTCACCGACACGTGCAGCCAGCACTAGAAGCCAGACGGCACAGCACCTACATCCTGACGCTGACCCTGAACCGGAGCTCACTCTGCAAACCTCACACCAACAACTAATGGCAGCCATCACTGGGTGTCAGGCCTCCTTTACCGGGAAGATTGAAGAGGTTAGAGTGGACTTGGGCCTACTACGCCATGATGTCCAACAGCTGTGAGAGAGGATCAAACTTACCGAGGCACGGGTATCGGACCTGGAAGATCAGACTGGCCCACTGTCGGCAAGACTCGCTGCTGTGGAGGCGTCGGTGGACCTGTGCCGTCAAAAATGTGACGATCTAGAAAATCGAGCACGGCGCAACAACGTGCGCATCATCGGCATGCCGGAGCGGGCGGAGGGCCCTGACCCAGCGGCCTTTCTGGAGGGGTGGTTCAAGTCGGTATTTCCCAACGCGGCATTCTCATCCGCGATACACGGTGGAAAGGGCCCATCGTGTTCCAGCCAGACCACTCCCGCCCAGTGCTCCCCCAAAGCCTCTCCTAGCCCGCATGCTAAACTGGCGCGACAGAGATCTCATATCGGCGCAAGCTAGGATCACACAAACCGTCACGCTGGGGTCGGCGAATGTATCCCTGTACCCGGATTTCTCCGCTGATTTACAGAAGAGGCGTGCTACCTTTGTCTCCATTAAGCGCCGGCTTAGAGAACTCAATCTCAAGTACTCAATGGTGTATCCAGCACGCCTGCGTGTCATGGATGGCGAAAAGTCACTCTTCTTCTCCAGCCCCACAGAAAGTGGAGGATTGGCTGTCCAGGAGACCCCGCAGTTCTTCTCCCAAGTAACCTTTCCTGTGATATGGTTCTTGCTACTATGCTGAGAAGAGGGTGTAAAGCATCCTGAAAGGACTAACTCCTTGTTTACCTTGATCCGCGGTTTGGTAACATATAGCACTACATATGTGTGTGGACTCGGGGACACTGAGGTTTATATCCATGCCGTTCAGCAAGTGTCACTGTTATCGGGGAGCCAGCTACTTAACCTGCACTGGCATTCCATCTTCTTACACCGTGCAGGTCCCCGCGCACATGACCATTTGCTACTTTGGTTATGCGTCTGTTTTAATGGTTAACCCAAGATTTGGGATGTTGAGAGTTATTCTCTTGTTATGTGTTACAGCTGAAGTATGTAGTAATCAAGCAAAGTATGTTCATCCTATCATGCACCTTTTCTGCCATTGTGAACCCCAGGGGCTCTATGCTTATGCCTATTATATAGTCTGTTATTTCACCATGGCGGATCTTAAAGTAATGTCATGGAATGTGGTATGGGAGGTCCCAGGAAGCAAATGGCTGTTTTCTCACATGTCAGAGGTCATGCTCCGCACATTCTAGGGTTGCAGGAAACCCACCTCACCATAGAAACAGGGGGAGAGTTAGGAAGCCCTGGGCACAATGGGTGGAGAGTGCTTATGGTAACTCATACTCTAAAGGGGTCTCCCTATTGATACACCGAAAGGTCTGCTGGGAACCGCATCACACAAGTGTTGACCCCTAAGGGAAATATGTATTTGTATATGCCCACGTCAATGGAGTACCATATGTAATACTGAATATGTACAACCCTCCTTCTGCTAACCTCTCACTGCCGGGTTTGCCGCACAATACCCATTGGCCAGAATTCTGGGCATGGGAGACCTTAACCTGCCGCTGGAAGAATCGAAGGACAGGTTCAGCAATCCATCCACTTCTCCCAAGGCCGACGGTCACCTAGCACTGCTTTGGCACGATTACTGTCGGAGCTGGGCTGGATTGACATTTTGAGAGAGAGGTATCCGGACCGAATTGAATACTCTTGTTTCACTCCCTCTAGGGGAGCTCTGTCTAGGATTGACTATCTCCTGGGAAACCCTGGCACCTATATGGCAGTAAAGGATATACATTATAGACCCCAAGGCCCATCTGATCATGCACCTATAGTTGCCTCGATCGCTAATCCTGACACAGTTGCACGAACCCCTAAGCAGCGTATCCACCCATTTTGGCTATCTTTAATGTCCTTAATCGACCGGGTACCTGACCAACTCCAAACTTTTCTGGCAATTAACTCACCTAACACTGACCCAGCCTTACTGTGGGAGACCTTGAAGGCCTTTTGCGTGGCTGCCTCAGATCCTCCATATCTTACATTAAGAAGTCTTCCCTCGTAGGGAGGAGGACCTGGGCGTCCAGTGCAAGAATGCGGAGCTTATGTATATCGCTAATCCTACGGAGGAGAACAGAGTGGATTGGATGTTGAAGGGCAGGCAATACATATCTCACCTACAAGAAAAGAGTGACCGTAGGATGCTTTTCTTGCAGCAGCAGACCTTTGAGCAGGGTAGCAGAGTGGGTAAGGTTTTGGCACAGGTTGTGCGTAGGAATACCATGGCTCCGCCAATATTGCGCATAGCGGACCCTGACGGGGTAGTTATTAATGAACCTGAGGGGATTCTAGATCGTTTTGGGGAATTCTACCAAGACTTGTACAGCTCTATGTTTCAGTACTCTGCTTCTGCCCTGGAGGATTATATAGAGGAGGTCTCTCATCCGCAGTTGTCTGCCACAGATAGGGAGTTGCTGGATGAAGGGATTACATTGCAGGAAGTGACGGATGCAATCAAGGGATTAAACTTGGGAAAAGCCCGGGACCAGATGGGATACCGCTGGAAGTCTTTCTACCTATATAGATACTCTGGGTCCGCAGCTGCTGCAAATGTATAAAGCATCTCTTGAGGCTGGTGCATAGACTTGCACATCAGGTTTGGAGGGCTGTAAAACTGCAACAGTACAGTGACCTACCAGATGATGTCCCATTGTGGAACAATCCAATGTTTCCTCATTTGCTACATTGTGAAGGGGAGAGTATTTGGAGGGAACATGGGATACACCATCTAAAAGATCTATATGAAAGTGGTATACTGTTTTCCTTCTCTCAGCTGCAGACCAAGGTTGGGCTTTTGCCTCACCTATAGATATCTGCAGCTGAGACATGCCCTTCAGGCTCAACTAAAGGCTATTGGGAGGTCAGTCTCAGCCTATCCACTCATTGGGGTCTTCATAACTCAGGGGCCGAGAGGACTAATTTCTACTCTCTACACCCACCTGCTTAACCTCAAACTGTCTTCCTCTCCCTTGGGAGCAGAGAGCAGGTGGAAAGGTAACATACCCACTTTATCAGATGAGGAATGGAGTGAGGCTCTAGATGCCCCTTTGGTTGCCACACCATCCCTTACTAACAGACTGACACAACTCTTCATCCTTCATAGATGCTACCTCACTCCGACCAGGCTTTTCAGGATGGGTAGGTTGCCTCATGCGGGATGCCATAGGTGTGCACAGATGGGTGCGGACTTCTGGCACCTCATATGGGACTGTACTTATATTCGCTCATTTTGGAGGTCAGTGGTGGACATTTTATCCACTATGATCCCGGGTACACTAGAGGTATGCCCCAAGGCTTGTCTCCTGGGAATACTTGAGGATGTTTCACGAACACACCACACACTCACCTTCATGAGAGAGACTCTTTTCCTAGCCAGAAAGGCGATTGCTCTCAGGTGGATGGCGGACAGGCCCCCACGGTTAACCAATGGAAGGCTCTAGTTAACAATGTAATTCCCTTTGAGAAGATTATGTATACACGCAGGAAATGCCCTCAAAAATTCCAAAGATATGGGGGCCGTGGTGTGCCTCTCCGCTGACCGTCACAACGGCCCATTTGCATTCTATTGCTTAGACATGTGCATCTCCCTGCCTCTCGATTCAATGTGAAGGAATATATCCAATATGTGGTCCACCAACCGATCTGAAAATGCTGTTTTTGATATGTTTTTAATGTCATGGGCTACTGGGGGATCACTGTCTTTGAATAGCCATAATGGCACACTGTACTATGTCTTGTGCATTATGTACTGTCATTGATGGAGTACAGTTAGCAGGAACTGATAAATAACGACAGACAGGCTTGATCCCAAACTAAGGAAATATAGGAGGGCCCTATAAATCCCTAAGAACTCTCCCAAACTACTGTGCACATGTACAAGTCCCGGTGGTAGACAAATACATGCCCTCGTACCTATAACTGAGTGATACCTGAATTCCCTATAGTAGTGATGTGTATGGGCACCGGCTCCCTGCACAGAATACGGAGGGAGTCAGGGTCACCTAGAATCAAGCCAGCAAAATAAACACAAAGTAAACGGAATGCACTTATCTTAGAGCAAAACAACTGCAGCCTCCAGCTGCACACACTTCATCCAGGAAGTAATATAAACCGCATGGAGAAGCAGTAAGGGAGGGAATATAAAGCAAACCAATTAATCAAGATAAGAGGCAGCTGAGGGAGAGAAAGGAACTGAGCAAAGTGAAACCAAAACAAAGAACGTCATACATAAGACAGGGAGGAACCTCTGACCGACCGTCTCCCAGAACCGACGGTGACATGTACTTTATGCATGATTTGCTGATTGCTATGTATCACACCTTGCTTGTAATTTTTAATAAAGCGAGTTTAAAAAAGAGGTTGCTCAACCCTTACAATGCCTCCCCATACTCTCTGGCCGCTCACACAGGTTGTGCTTACCTCGCTCGCTAGCACTCGCATAGCTTCTGACGCCCGCTGCTAAATCTCCACGTTGCACAGATGAAAATTTCCAGCCTGCTATTGGCTGCCCTCCCCCAAATTGACGGGGAGATGCAGTGGCGGCCATGCTGCCATCAGAAGCTATGTGGGTGCCAGGAAGCCATTAAGTACAACCTCGGAGCATATGGGGAGACATTTTAGGGGTTGGATAACCCCTTTAACTATAATGGGGTCCGGTGATGATCCAGCTGCAATCTGGAAAATACACTACTCACAAAAAGTTAGGGATATTTGGCTTGTGGGTGAAATTTTAGGATGAACCTTGTGTGCACATGTCCAACTGTTCAATGTTTTAGTACTTTTGCACAACTTGCTGTTCTCTAACAAGGAGCTTAACAGCAAAATTCACAACAGGTGTTTGATCCATTAATCGCCCAATAAATTTCTGGCCAGTCCTCCTTATCATGCTGTTCAGATTTTGACATCATGAGACCAAGACGACACCTAACAACTGATCAACAGTACCTCACCATTGCGAGGCTTCAAGCAGGATGTTCTCAGACGGATGTGGCCACTGAGCTTAGAAAGTCACCGAGTGTCATCAGCAGGTTGCAACAGAGATACAGAGAGACTGGAAGAGTCACAGAAAGGCATAGAAGTGGACATCCTTAGGCCATATCCCACACTCAGGACCACTTCAGTGTGAACAATGCCCTGCTGAACCGGATGATTAATGCCACACAACTTCAGGCACATTTAAGGGAGACGAGAGGCACCCAGTGTCACCTCAGACCATTTAAAACTGTTTACATCAGCGTGGTCTGCGTGCTAAATAACCTGAAAGGGTACCTGACCACACAACCAGGCACAGGCCTCATCGGGAGAATCTATGCTGGACGAGGGCACTCCAGGGGCTGCTACGCAGAGAGGTCAGGGCTAGATAACAGTCGCTGTGCTCCGAAGGCTGCTGCGCAGAGAGGCCAAGCCGGGGGCCGAGATAACAGTCACTGTGCTCTGGGGGCTGCTAAGCAGAGAGGCCGGGTTTGAGGTAATATGGCTGCGGTGTGTAGGGACTAAGACCCAAATGTGAAGCGCTGGTCTTTAGTAAATTACCCCCAATGTTTCATTTGACTGAAAGGTATGTTTATGATGCCAAAGTGCACCTGTGATGGGCGCACACTGAACAACCCACTTATCAGTGTTTTCCGCTAGCTTGTCTATGGGAGCGCTGAAGATGGCTGATTGCTGCTATCTCCAGCATTCCCATAGAGAATAAATGGAGCAGAAGGGCGCTTGTCCGACTGGCCGCTCCATCAGATTGGGGGGGGAACGATAACCCCCCGTTCTTGGTGGGGCAACTAAGAGATATTACTGTATGGGGGCCTCAAGGAGACATTATACTGTAGGGGGTAACAAAGAAACACCAGTACATGTTTTGAGTGTATTTTTATTCTAAATGGGTATTTATCACGATAAATTTCTTAATATCGTTATCGTGGGAATATTTTTGATATCGCCCAACCCTTGCTGGGCCCCATAGGTCTCCATAGCTGCCGGGCCCTAAGACCAGTACTATACTAATATACTACAACTACCGCGTCCCTGTCACCACAGCGCATGGATCAGGAGAGGAGCGTGAACCTCACACATGCCATGGTCAGCGCTGACCGCAGCATATGAGGGGTTTATCCACTGGCATCGGTGTTGTCACCGTGTCTGAAGCAGAGGAAGGACCACAGGATGAGAATGCTTATCCTGGGGTACCAGGTACCTACAATTTAGGAAAAGCATTCTCATCCTAAGTCCATAAGGTGTTAAGGCCTTTACTGGCTAGCAATGCAGTGTGTATTTTGATGCAAGTGATGGATGCTCCTGCATAAAAATATGGTTTTCTTGAAAGATGCAGACAGTGTCTTCCAAAAACTGTCAATAGGTTTGGGAGTTGATTTTGAGTCCATCTTGAATGCGAAAAGGTCTACCCAGCTCATCTTTAATAATACAAGCCCATAGCAGTACCTCACCTCCACCTTGCTGGCATCTGAGTCAAAGTGAAGCTCCGTGCCCATTAGTGAATTAGCCACGGGTTGATCCATCTGGTCTGTCAAGAGTCACTCTCACGTAATCAGTTTACAAACCCTGAAAAATCTGTCTTCAGATATTTCTTGACCCAGTCTTGACAATTCAACTTCAGTGGTGGTTTAGTTTCAGGCTTCCTTAACTTGGCCATTTCTCTGAACATCTTGTACTTCTGACCACTCCAGAGAGGTTGCAGTTTTGGAATATGACAGCACTGGTGGATAATGGGTTCCTGGTCACTTCACATTTGATTCTTCTCAATTAATTTGTGTGTTTTTCTCAACATGTTTCTTAGCGACCCTGTTGACTATTTGCAACAAAACATTTGATGGTTCTGTGATCATGCCTCAATATCTTAGGAATTTGTAGAATGCTGCAATCCCTTTTAACAATTTTTGTCTTTTCAGTCAGTTAAATACATTTTTGGCCCATTTTGCCTATAAGGCCCCTTTCACACGAGCAAGTTTTCAGCGCTGGTGCAATGCGTGATGTGAACGCATTGCACCCGCACTGAATCCTGACCCATTCATTTCAATGGGTCTGTGTACATAAGCGTTTTTTCACGCATCTCTTGTGCGTTGCGTGAAAATCGCAGCATGTTCTATATTCTGCGTTTTCACGCATCCCTAGCCCCATAGAAATGAATGGGGCTGCGTGAAAACGCATTGCATCCACAAGCAAGTGCGGGTGCGTTGGGTTTTTCACTGATGGTTGCTAGATGTTGTTTGTAAACCTTCAGTTTTTATCACGCGCGTGAAAACGCGTCAAAACGCATTGCACCCGCGCAGGAAAAAACTGAACAACTGAACGCAATCGCAGGCAAAACTGAATGGCTTTGCCTGTGAAATCGCACAGTTTTCACTGAACGCATCCGCAACGCATCCGGACCTAATCCGGACACGCTCTTGTGAAAGGGGCCTAAAGCTACCTAATAATTAAGCACACCTTAATATAAGGTCTTCATCTCCTTAGGCGACACCATCCCTCATTACACAAATACACATCAGATGATGTACTTCAATCCAATAAGCATTTAAGTTTATACAGCTTGGCATTGGAAAATGTGAATAAAAATGATGATATGGTCAAAATACTCACTTGCCTAATAACACACAGTGTAAAATGAAGCATCTAGCTATGCAGTCTCCCTTTCTAAACATTTGTAAAAAAAATAAGTCGAGTTAGGGTACTTTCACACTGCCTGCCGGATCCGGAAATCCGTATCCAAACGGATAGCATTTGTTTCCGGTTCCGTCTAACAAATGCATTGCAATACCGGATCTGTCTCCGGTGTCATCCGGAAAATCGGATCTGGTATTTATTTTTTTCACTGATTTAAAGGTTTGCGCATGCGCAGACTGGGAAACCAGATCAGTTTTCCTGTAACACTTGGTAATGGATACGGCATGAATACATTTCAATGGAAATTAATGCCGGATCCGGCATTTCGGCAAGCATCCGGAATTTTGGTTGGAGAAAATACCGCAGCATGCTGCTGAATTTTCTCCGGCCAAATACTGTAAGAGGACTGAACTGAAGACATCCTGATGCATACTGAACGGAATGCTATCGCACAGTCCGCAAAACGTATTGAATTAAGTGTGATCTGTACCCACATCACTTTTGGACCTGCTGCAGCAAAATTATCCAGGCAACGTAACAGAGTTTGTCTGTATATCATTTCTGATTGTGGGACATTCTGTTTACGCTGCGTGATGGATACCTTTGATTTTAGAGCAAATTTTATTTGTGATGTAGAATCGATTTTTCTACTACTAATGTGATGGATTAGAGCAATGATCTGGAGGAGTTGTTTGTAGAGCTAGAGAAAGATCTAATCAAAGAAGTAAGAACCACCTGGGAAATTGTGTCCTTGGAGAAGTTGTTATCCGAGAACAAAATTCCAGAGGGTCTAAGATGGCAGTTACCATCAAATTCTGAAGATGATGATGATCAGAAAGAGTGGGAAAATCTCATAAATGACTGTGGTCTAAAAGTAGTAAAATTCATTATATGTATACAAAGAAATAAATTGAAAAAAATTAATGATAACGTAAACAGACTCCAACAACTCCTACAACCGTATAAAGAAAAAAAGGAATATTTAGAACTGAGTAATAAATGCCAAAATAATATATTAATAATGGAGCTGAAAGGCAAAAAACAAAAGAAATACACTAAAATATGTGATGACTATGAGCATAATAGAGTATATAAGTGGAAGGGAAAGAAAGAAGATAGTCACACCAGAACTGAGTTAAACAATAGAAGTATGGGTTTACCCACGCAGGGAGAAAGTATTAGGAACCAAGAAAATACATTTGATAGAGGCAGCACTTACACCAGACCTTATGGGAGACAATACAATGGAGGCACTGGTCATGTCCAACAAACAGGAGACCACGATACAAATTATTCTGGAACATGGAGGGGCCCTTTTCGAGGCCAGGACCGGTATTGGTCAGGACCCAGAAAGTATAATGGATACAGGACTGGCAGGATATAGACATTATGGGGCAAACCACCATCCACAGAATTACTATCCACAGAATCAATATAGACCCCCGATCCATCATCAGCAATATTGGTATAATGGGAATAGCAACTACCAAGGTAACTACCGCAGAGACACATATAGAAGTGTGAACACTAGTCAACGAGGGGACAATAGAGGTGAGGCTTTTAGGGAAAATGGTTATAATCAAGAACCCGCCCGAAGGAATAGGAGTCTTAGCATGCAGAGAGAAATTATAAATATGGAAGAATTTTCCCCACCAGGCGATAAAGGGGACACAAAGGAACAATATGGCAGCAATCAGACAAGGGGAGAAACAGAAGAATCCTAAACAAACACCACAAAAAAGAAGCCACAGAAGGGAAAAAGGGAGGAAGAAAGCATAGCTCCAAATCCCAAAAAGAGCAAGGGGAGTGACTGGCATCTTTAACCTTAGTAAATACGTCCTCACTGAACAAGAAATCAATCTCAAATTTGCACCCACCAATGGGTTAAACAAATTCGAGACCTTTCTTGATGTTCATAAATATGTCCGGAAGTTAAACATTGCCAAATATTTTATCAACAACCAGACTCCAATACTGATGAATGCTGTACAGGATAGTGAGAATATTCACACACAGTTGCGCAAAAAATAAAAAAATAAAAATAACGGATGCATAGAGGCATTCAAAACAGGGGTACTAAAAGAACTGGAAAAAATTAATGCTAAACCGAGAAATTACAATCTAACAAAGGAGGAGAATGAGGCACTAAGGAATTTGGAGAATAACCGGGATATAGTGATAAAACCGGCGGACAAGGGGGAGGGTTGGTAATAATGGACGTAGAAAATATAAAGCTGAATTAAGGAGACAGTTATCGGATAAGGACACATAGATGGTCTTAAAAAGAACCCACTGCCGGGGTTTAAAATTGAGTTAGACAGTCTATTGTTGAGGAAACAAGAGGGAATCATAAGTAAAAAGAATATGAATATCTGACAATAAAAAACTCCGGTTACATATCACTTACCAAAAATCCATAAGAGTCTTACAGAACTCCCAGGGAGACCTATTGTCTCAGGCATAAATTCATTAAGGAGTAAACCTACAGAATACATCGACTTTTTTACAAAAATACATTATTAAGACCCCCTCTTTTTAAAAGACTCAGGAAGTGTCATCACCCTGGTGAAAAGCATGGGTCCCCATAAAGACAACATGTCATTAGCGACTGTTGATGTGACCTCACTTTATACCATTATTCCAAAAGGATTAGGGCTGGAAGCTATTAAAAAGCAACTGAAGAGTGATCCAGCGATGTCTGAAAAACAATGAGCATTCATTTTAGAATGTGTCACATACTGTCTAGACCATAACTATTTCTGGTTTGAAAATGATTACTATTTACAGAGGGTCGGGACGACTATGGGGCGAAGTCGCCCCAGTTTACGCCAACCTGTATATGGCATTCTGGTAGGAGGAGGTGAGTAAACTGTGTTTGGCCAAAACTACACCAAAGGTCCCCTGACCACATGGCGGCGGTACATCGACGGCCTGCTCATGTGGGAAGGGGAAAGACAGGAGTCTGGAAGAATTCATTAAGGATTTAAATACCAACAATTGGAATCTAAAATTTACCAGCTGCATCAGCAATGAAGCAGTTAACTTTTTGGATCTCACTATCTTTTTTGAGGAAAAATTTTTTTTTATATATATTTTATGGGCTGGTGAGAGGTACTGACTCTGACTGGGGGCTGGTGAGAGGCACTGGGGGCTAATGAGAGGCACTGGGGGCTAATGAGAGGCACTGGGGGCTAATGGAGAGGTACTGGGGGCTAATGGAGAGGTACTGGGGGCTAATGGAGAGGCACTGGGGGCTAATGGAGAGGCACTGGGGGGGTAATGGAGAGGCACTGGGGGCTAATGGAGAGGCACTGGGGGCTAATGGAGAGGCACTGGGGGCTAATGGAGAGGCACTGGGGGCTAATGGAGAGGCACTGGGGGCTAATGGAGAGTCACTGGGGGCTAATGAGAGTCACTGGGGGCTGGTGAGAGGCATTGGGGGCTGGTGAGAGGCACTGGGGGCTAATAGAGAGGCACTGGGGGCTAATAGAGAGGCACTGGGGGCTAATAGAGAGGCACTGGGGGCTAATGAGAGGCACTGGGGGCTAATGAGAGGCCCTGGGGGCTAATTGAGAGCCACTGGGGGCTAATGAGAGGCACTGGGGGCTAATGAGAGGCACTGGGGCTAATGAGAAGCACTGGGAGCTAATGAGAGGCACTGGGGGGCTAATGAGAGGCACTGGGGGCTAATGAGAGGCACTGGGGGCTGGTGAGAGGCACTGGGGGCTGATCAAGGGGTTTACCTGTTTCTTCAGTATAGTATTGGGGAGCACAGCAGCACAATATTGGGGGTAGTAGGATGGTTTGTCCAGAAGATGGGAGGATGATGGCAAAGTAGTAAACTAAGTAAAATGGCTGAAAAATGGCGGTCTGGTCTGAAAGGAGAAGATGAGGAAATAAAACATCTACATCAAAGGAGACGTCACTGGATGTAAGAGGTATGAGGTGCTGTATTACCCTGTATGTTCTGTAGCGATGGGGGTGGATATAGAATTTGGCCCACCCTGCCGCATCCTGGCCCCAGACTTCTGTTCACACTGTGCGTGTTCTGAATTCTGGAAGCTCACACCCATCTACTACATTATCTGTACTCAGAGAGTTATAACTGTTTTATCTGTGGGGTTACGTATGACTGCAGGTGATATCTACTACATTATCTGTAAAAAAAAAAAAAAAAAGGGGGTTGGGCGCAATACTTGGTTTGCCCGGGTGCTGGCAACCCACGCTACGCCACTGTATATAGGGAACAGAGTCAGATTATAATAGAAATATTTGTCGAAAAAGGTTATGAAAGGGATGAACTAATTAGCTGCAGTAGAAGTATTGAAGAGGGAGGAATCCCAAAAGAAAGGAGGGTGATAAAAAGTTGAGGAAAGATTTCCGCTTCACTTTCATTACACAATACAAAGGCCGGGTTTATCAGAAAAGCCGTCCGGAAGAATTAGGCGGTGCCTAAAAATGACCCGGTTATTGGTCAAGAAATCCCTGACTGCCCGGACATTGTTTTTAAAAAGCTCTGAACCTTGGAAACCACTTGAGTACGTAGTGCCATCCCCACTGAGAATGTGAGAAGAGGAGAGATAAATTCTGGTGTGGGTTCGGTCTCCCATGTAAAAACAGGGACAGGGACAATAGACAGTTACTACTGTCCATTCTATGAGAAGGAATAAGTATTTTAAAAACAAGGGTAACATCACATGTGAAAATGCAGGTGTGGTTTACATGCTGGAGTGCCCATGTGGCCTCCAGTATGTGGGCCGCATCATGCGAAAATTAAAAACACGGATACAAGAGCATATCAGGAATATCCAAAAAGGATTAGAGACACATGGAGTATCGCTGCACTTTAAAACAGTCCATAAAAAAAAAACAAGGGGACTTACCTTTATGGGGATTGAATTGGTTAAGGCAAATTGGAGAGGAGGGAGACACTGTGGCCAAGATTGACTGTAGGGAGGTGAAGTGGATCTATGATCTGGATACGATCCAGCCCCGTGGATTAAATGTGGAATTTGATGTACATCCTTGTCTGACTGGTTAGGAAAACATGTCCCAATTTTACAACTAAAAATAAAACCTACTATCTCCAGCGTATTTGTCCAGTGGATTCGAATGGTGATTGGTTGATATAAAGGCATGTGACCGATCTCTTTGGTTGATATAAAGACATGTGACCGAAGTCTTTTATGAATGGATCTATGGTAGTAAATAACACCAAGTAGTGGTTAGCAATATAAGTAAATGTTTAGTCTCATAGGATCGATGCGCAACTGTACCCGTACCTTTGATTATGTCATTTCCCTATCTGTGGTAGCAAACTAGTAATTAATTTTGATATATAGACATATCACTATAAGTATTGGTGGATGAGAACTGCGTGATAATTTGCGAGTGGTAGTGATTTTATGAATGGATTGATATGTAGTTTTAATTTATAAATTTATAAGGTGAGCTCTGTTCTTATTGCTTTAGCAATTTTAGGAGATAACGTATGTTGGTTTTTAATGTGAACTTGAGCAGCACTTTAAAGTAGTGTCATGAAGGAGGAGCTTGGGGTGGATACTTAATCCCAAGTGTTTTTGATTGAGACCTATGCCCCTGACGAAGCTTGAGGCGAAACCCGGGTCGGGCGTGCACAAGGCTGCTGTATTTCACTATTGACTTGCCTATATTTTATGGAAATGTGTGAGTATAATAAATACCTGTTTTATACATATTGGAGACGGTGCCTCACTATTGTAGCGAATCCTCTATAGGACTATTACTGGGAAGGAAGAACTTGGTGTGCCCGGGACTACAGTGCTGTTTGAAGTACATGCATACTACCATGCGCCTGTGAGTATAATATCAGGTGTGCGTTTGGTTAGTAGTGGCAATACTTCACTATCAGTGTGATTTCTAGTATCCTATAGGAATCACTGGAGCAGGAAGACACCGGTGGAGGCTAATACTTTACCCATACGTGCAGGAGTGGATAACTCTAACTTGGAGTGGCTATCTCTAAATCGTGCGGTCCGCAAAAACGCATTATATTACTGTAATTTGGAAGCTCTGCTGACTTAACTTCAGGGTTCTAAAACTCGGGCGCCTGGAGCTTTATTGCATGGTTTTCATTGCCACTGGACTCTGGAGCAGTGGAAATGTGTTTTGTGGAGTGACGAATAGCTCTTCTTCATCTGGTAGTCGGTAGATGAGTCTGGATTTAGCAAACGCCAGAAGAACATAATCTGGCTAACTGAATTGTGCCAACTGTCAAGGTTGGTGGAGGGGGAACAATGTTATGGGGTTGTTTTTCAGGGGTTGGACTAGGTCCCTTGATTTCAGTGAAGAGAAAACTTAACTCTTTCAGGACACAGACATTTTTCACCTTCAGGACCCAGCCTAATTTTGCAAATCTGTGTCACTTTATGTACTGTAGTGATAACTTTAAAACGCTCTTACTTATCCAAGCCAGTCTGAGATTGTTTTCTCGTCACATATTGTACTCCATAACAGTGGTAAATTTGAGTCAAAATATTTCATTTTTATCTATAAAACAATACCAAATTTGCCAAAAATTTAGAAAAATTCGCAATTTTCAAAATTTACATTTCTCTGCTGTCATAACAGATAGCGATACCTCCTAAAATAGTATACATTTCCCATATGTCTACTTCATAGGCTCATTTTGGATCATTTTGTGAATTACATTTTCTTTTTTTGGGACATTAGAAGGCTTAGAAGTTTAGAAGCAAATCTTACAATTTTTAAGAAAATTTCCAAAACCCGAATTTTAAGGACCAGTTCAGGTCTGAAGTCACTTTGTGGTGCTTACATGATAGAAACCACCCATAAATGGCCACATATTAGAAACTACACCCCTCAAGGTATTCAAAACTGATTTTACAAACTTTGTTAACACTTTAGATGTTCCACAAGAATTAAAGGAAAATGGAGAAGAAATTTCAGAATTTCACTTTTTTGGCAGATTTTCCATTTTAATAATTTTTTTCCAGTAACAAAGCAAGGGTTAACAGCCAAACAAAACTCAATAGTTATTACCCTGGTCATAAACTGCTGTACAGGCACACGGCAGGGCGCAGAAGGAAAGCAAGGCCTATGGCTTTTGGAGGGCAGATTTAACTGGGATAATTTTAAGTTGCCATGTCACATTTGGAGACCCCCTGATGCACCCCTAGAGTCGAAACTCCAAAAAAGTTACCCCATTTTGGAAACTACGGGATAAGGTGGCAGTTTTGTTGGTACTATTTTATTGTACACATGATTTTTGGTTGCTCTATATTACACTTTTTGTGAGGTAAGGTAACAAAAAATAGCTGTTTTGGCACCGCTTTTATTTTTGTTTTTTACAATGTTCATCTGACATGTTCGATCATGTGCTCTTTTTATAGAGCAAGTTGTTACAGATGCGACAATACCAAATATGACAACTTTTTTGGGTTGTTTGTTTCAGTTTTACATACGGTAAAAAAGTATTTTTGATAAAAATGATTTTTTTTCAGTGTCTCCATATTGAGAGCTATAATTTTTTTTATTTTTTGGGTGATTGTCTTAGGTAGGGTCTCATTTTTTGCAGGATGAGATGACAGTTTGAGTGGTACGAGTTTGGGGTGTGTATCACTTTTTGATCTCTTAGTATAACACTTTTTGTGATGTAAAGTGACAAAAAAATGGCTTTTTTTACACCGTTTAAATTTTTTTATGGTGTTCACTTGAGGGTTTAGTTTATGTTATAGTTTTATACAGCAGGTTTTTAAGGATGCGGCTAAACCTAATATGTATTTTTTTTTTTATTTATTTAAGTTTTACACAATAACAGCATTTTTGAAACAAAAAAAAAATCATGTTTTAGTGTCTCCATATTAGGAGAGCCAGAGTTTTTTTTATTTTTTGGGCGATTGTCCTATGCAGGGGCTAATTTTTTTCAGGATGAGATGACTGTTTGATTGGTATGATTTTCGGGTGTGTATGACTTTTTGATTGCTTGGAATTACATTTGTGATGTAAGGTGACAAAAATTGCATTTTTTGCTCAGTTTAAAAAAAAAAAATTTTCGGCGTTCACCTGAGGTGGTAGATTATGTAACATTTTAACCGCCTCTGGACTGCCGCACGCAGGATCGCGTGATCTCGGCGGCCCAGTTATTCCTCGTTGACGCGCGGGCGCGTCATCTCGCGCACAGAATATCGGGGAAGGCGCAGGACAAGTTCGTCACCAGCCTGCCAGCCAATGATCTGCGCTGGCAGGCTGGTGACTTTTAAAAAAAATGAATCAAAAGCCATATAATGCATTATATTTATAAATATAATGCATTAAATGGCTTCTGTGCTCTGTGCTGGGTCCTTTTCATCGGTTGGACCCAGCACAGAGCAGATGTGACAGTGAGTACACTAAGCACCAGACACACAGGCCCAGATTACCCCCCATCACCCCAATTAACCCCTTTGATCACCTCCTATCAATCACCTGTCAATCACTAGTGAAAGGAAAAAAAGTGATCAGTGTAAACTGTCACTTTTTTTTCCCACCAGTATTGACTGCTAGGTTTAGGTTAGTTTAGGCCCCTTTGGTAGGTAGTTAGCTTCAGTTAGCGCCCAGCCCACCGCACCGCAGTCACTGATTCGCTGATTAGCGTAGCGCTAATCAGCATTTGTACTTTTATAGTATCTGTAAGTGATCAGAACTGATCACAGTCAACTTAGTTCGCCCCCAACCCAAAACACAGTGTTTGCCCAATCAGGCCTTACTCGGTCGCCCACACGTGCGTTCACCCACTACCGCCCGCGCCGCAGTGACAAAAATTTTATTTTATTTTTATCACTGCACAATCACTTCACAAGCGCTGCGGCGATAAGAAAATCAGTTTTGATATTTTTTATCAATCGCAGCGGCTTTCTGTACTTCGCTAGCCTCCCATTTGTAAGACAGGCTTGCTTTTTTTCTTGGGTAGTCTCAGGGAATACCCCTAAATTTAGTTGTCCAAATGTCAGGGTATTCTCCTGAAGAGGCCTACAGGATTCTGACCCAGTCGGATGAGGAATGGGAACCCTCATCTGACGAATCTAGCGGGTCAGAATATGAACCTGTAGAAAGCAGTGGCAGTCTGACCCAAAGTTCGGACGAGGAGGTTGAGGTCCCTGATACCACCAGGTTTACCCGGCCCCAAGAAAGGCAGTTGAAGCTGGTACGGTGGCACGTGCAGTAGTTCCCCTGTCGCAGCCACCGCGCAGACAGGCCCATAGAGCCCTTAGAGTCCCTGAGGTGCTGGCAAACCCTGATTGGCAGGCCCCATCTTCAGCCGCACCATTAGTTCCGCCTTTCACCGCCCAGTCAGGAGTTCGGGTGGAGACAGCTCAGATCGGTTCGGCACTGTTTTTTTTTTTAGCTATTCTTCACTGCGGAGCTCTTTGACCTAGTCGTGGCAGAAACAAATCGGTATGCCACTCAATTTATAACCGCCAACCCGGGAAGCTTCTATGCCCAGCCTTTCCGGTGGAAACCAGTCCAAGTTTCCGAATTTAAAAATTTTCTGGGCCTTCTCCTCAACATGGGCCTGACAAAAAAAACATGAATTGCGGTCATATTGACTTGAGACCATCCTGCGTTTCCTGCATTTTAGTGACAACACCAACTCTCGTCCCAGAGGCCACCCAGCTTTTGACCGGCTCCACAAAATTTGGCCCCTCATAGACCACTTCAACACCAAATTTGCAGATTTGTATACCCCTGAGCAAAACATCTGGTAGATGAGTCCCTAATACATTTTATCGGGCGCCTTGGCTTCAAACAATACATCCCAAGCAAGCGTGCCCGGTATGGGGTCAAATTGTATAAGCTCTGTGAAAGGGCCACAGGCTATACCCACAAATTTCGTGTCTATGAGGGTAAAGATCAGACCCTGGAGCCGGTCGATTGCCCTAACTACCTGGGGAGCAGTGGGAAGACAGTCTGGGACTTGGTATCACCCTTATTCGGCAAGGGGTACCATCTTTATGTGGACAATTACTACACAAGTGTGCCCCTTTTCAGTCATTTGTTACTAGAACAGATTGGCTGCTGAGGCACCGCGCGACTCGCGGGGCTTCCCCAATGGCTCCGTTACCACCCGTCTTGCAAGGGGGAGAAGGCTGCCTTGTATAACGAAGAACTGCTTACGGTGAAATGGACAGACAAGCGTGACGTTTACATGCTCTCCTCCATTCACGCAGACACGACAATCCAAATTGAGCGGGCAACCAGTGTCATTGAAAAGCCCCTCCGGGTCCACGACTATAATTTGCTCATGGGAGGGGTGGACTTCAATGACCAGATGTTGGCCCCATATTTGCTTTCGAAAGACCAGACGCTGGTATAAGAAGGTGTCTGTATAGCTTATTCAATTGGCTATGTACAATAGTTTTGTTCTCTACAGTAAGGCTGGGAGAACAGGATCCTTCATCAAATTTCAGGAAGAGATCATCGAGAACCTCCTGTATCCAGGAGGTTCCATGGCCCCAAACCCCAGTGTAGTGAGCAGTCTACACGAGCGACACTTCCCCAGTGTCGTTGCTGGTACCTCAACCCAACCGCCACCCCGAAAAAGATGTTGTGTCTGTAGCAGGAGTGGAATAAGGAGTGACACACGCTATTTCTGTTCTGACTGTCCTGACCACCCTGCCCTATGCCTAGGGGAGTGTTTCCGGAAGTACACCCCAAAACACATTGCCCTACTTCTCTTGAGTACGGCCGATACCACATGAGTGACACTTTTTTGCAGCCAAGATGCGCAAAGGGGCCCAAATTCCAATGAGTACCTTTAAGATTTTTACAGGGCACTTTTACGCATTTGGATTCCAAACTACTTCTCACGCATTAGGGGCCCCCAAAATGCCAGGGCAGTATAAATACCCCACAAGTGACCCCATTTTAGAAAGAATATGCAAAATAAATGTGGAGCCCCAGTTGTGGGTCTACAACACAATGAAAGCCAGATATCCCTCAAAGGAAGGAAAACCAAGCGAAGGGGTGTCTCCATTACAGAGATCACCAAATCCACCATATTAAGTGGCCCCTATGTCAAGATCCCGCTTTTTACAAGCTTTAAGGATGTGACAGGGAAAACCTAAGCTAGGTATCCATCCACAGACAGCTGTTTCGGGGTGTTGCCCCTCATCAGTGTGGAGTAGGATTCTGGCTAACCGGGAGCAATGCCTCGGAGACCACTCCAAACACAACAATAGCTGATCTCAGGAGACCAGCTGCAAAAACACTGCGGAGCCTCACTTAAGAGTCTCAACACAGCAATCCAAAGTGCAAAGTTCCCTGGGGAAACAGGAATATGCAAAATAAATGTGGAGCCCCAGTTATGGGTCTACAACACAATGAAAGCCAGATATCCCTCAAAGGAAGGAAAACCAAGCGAAGGGTGTCTCCATTACAGAGATCACCAAATCCACCATATTAAGTGGCCCCTATCCCGCTTTTTACAAGCTTTAAGGATGTGACAGGGAAAACCTAAGCTAGGTATCCATCCACAGACAGCTGTTTCGAGGTGTTGCCCCTCATCAGTGTGGAGTAGGATTCTGGCTAACCGGGAGCAATGCCTCGGAGACCACTCAAACACAACAATAGCTGATCTCAGGAGACCAGCTGCAAAAACAGCTGGAGCCTCACTTAAGAGTCTCAACTCAGCTCCACATTTATTTTGCATATTCCTGTTTCCCAGGGAACTTTGCACTTTGGATTGCTGTGTTGAGACTCTTAAGTGAGGCTCTGCGGTATTTTTGCAGCTGGTCTCCTGAGATCAGCTATTGTTGTGTTTGAGTGGTCTCCGAGGCATTGCTCCCGGTTAGCCAGAATCCTACACCACACTGATGAGGGGCAACACTCGAAACAGCTGTCTGTGGATGGATACCTAGCTTAGGTTTTCCTGTCACATCCTTAAAGCTTGTAAAAAGCGGGATCTTGACATAGGGGCCACTTAATATGGTGGATTTGGTGATCTCTGTAATGGAGACACCCTTCGCTTGGTTTTCCTTCCTTGAGGGATATCTGGCTTTCATTGTGTTGTAGACCCATAACTGGGGCTTCACATTTATTTGCATATTCCTGTTTCCCAGGAACTTTGCACATTTGGATTGCTGTGTTGAGACTCTTAAGTGAGGCTCCGCGTGTTTTTTGCAGCTGGTCTCCTGAGATCAGCTATTGTTGTATTTAGAAAGAAGACACCCCAAGGTATTCCGTGAGGGGTATGGTGAGTTCATGTAAAATTATATTTTTGTCACAAGTTAGTGGAATATGAGACTTTGTAAGAAAAACAAAAAAATAATAAAACTATTTCTGCTAACTTGTGGCAAAAAAAAAATCTTCTATGAACATGCCATGCCCCTCACGGAATACCTTGGGGTGTCTTCTTTCTAAAATGGGGTCACTTGTGGGGTATTTATACTGCCCTGGCATTTGAGGGTCTCCGCAATCATTACATGTATGGCCAGCATTAGGAGTTTCTGCTATTCTCCTTATATTGAGCATACGGGTAATGAGATTTTTTTTTTCCGTTCAGCCTCTGGGCTGAAAAAAAAAATGAACGGCACAGATTTCTTCATTCGCATCGATCAATGTGGATGAAAAAATCTCTGCCAAAAAATGTGCAAAATAAAAAAAGGGGGGAAAAGGACATAGGAGTGCTTGCGAAGTAAAGCTGCGATCGCTAATAAAGATCCAAAAATTTCAAAAGTGATCTTTATAGCGCCGCAGCGATTTTACAGTGATCAGAAAAAATAAAATTCTGACACTGCGGTGGGGTGGAATGAAAGCAGTGTGCACACAAGATCAGGCCTGATCGGGCGAACACTGCATTTTTTGTAGAGCCTAAGGTGATCGTAATGTACTGATATAGATCTGATTGCGATCAGTCTTGATCACTTACAGATACTATATAGTACTATTGCTGATTAGCGACAGCGATGACGCTAATCAGCGACTAATCAGTGACTGCTGTGCGGTGGGCGCCAACTACCTGACAAGTAGGTAACTAACTGGCGGTGATAAGGGACCCTTAGGCCCCATTCACACATCCGCAATTCTGTTCCGCATTTTGCAGAACGGAATTGCGGACCCATTCATTTCTATGGGGACAGACTTTGTCCCACTCGGATCCGGAATTGCGGATCCGCACTTCCGTTCCGCAAAAATATTTTCTATATAGTTCTGGATCCGCAAAATGCGGAAAGCACATTGCCAGTGTCCGTGTTTTGCAGATCAATGACAGGGGGGTGATCAGGGGTTAAAAAGGGGTTAATAATTGATGGGGGGGGGGTGTAGTGTAGTGTGGTGCTTGGTGCTACTTACAGAGCTGCCTGTGTCCTCTAGTGGTCGATCCAAGTAAATGGGACCACCAGAGGACCAGATAGCAGGTATATCAGACGCTGTTAACCAAACAGCGTCTGATATACCTATTTGATGCTTTTTATTTAACATCTACAGCCTGCCAGCGAATGATCATCGCTGGCAGGCTGTAGTATAACTTCAGATGACGAGCCAATGCGTCAAGGAGGAATAACCCGGCCACCCGCAGGACGCATCCCTGCGTTAGGCGGTCGGGTAGTGGTTAAGCACTATTTTATGGTGAGGGGGCCTTTTTTTTTTTTTTTACTTGAAACTTAAATTTTGTTTATTATAAAAAAAAAAACTTTTTTACTTTTTATATTTGTCCCACTGTGGGACTTCAACTTTTCAGGGTTTGATCCCTGTTTCAATTCAGTACAATACATTCTGTATGTGAGCATCTTACACTGTAAGGCACTGACAGTTGCCTGGGATACCCAGCCCTTAGGCTGGATCTCCTGGGCTTCCGTAGCTGGCAGGCCTGATGCCTGTGTAAGGCATCGGGGTTGCCATGGCAACCATCGGCCCCCTGTCAGCGCAGCGTGGGGGGCTGATGGAGTCAGAGGGAGCCCCCTTCCTCTGTAAACCCTGCACATGACACGGTCAGCACTGACCGAAGCTTGTGAAAGGGTTAATCCGCTGGCATCACCGCATACAGCGATACCTGCGGATGCAGAAGGGTCCTGGCTATCAGTAACAGCCGGGCCTATGCTGCGGATCGGGCGGGTGCAGCTCTTGCACCTGCACGATCACATCACGTACATGCCCGTGAGGATGCAGTAAGGCATCACATTCCCTCACATACATGTGCGTGAAAATGCGGGAAGGGGTTAAAGAAACACTCTCACAAAAAATTGCATTACCTGTTAGATAGGTACATGATGTAAACTTGTAGTGAAAGTAATCTTATCAGTGAGTATATTTGAGAGTTATAACCTCCCTTCTGATCCTCAGCTGTGTCATGTGACTGACATTCTGACTCTCCAGATTATCTTACGTGTAGACAGGAAGCCAGTTTCACTTTGTATTCCTATGGGAACCATAGGAATTTATAGGAATGAATAGAGAAGTATCGGACTTCCTGTCCTTTGTCATCAGAGTGCTGGTCCTTCCTAACAGGTCAGAGATTAAACATTTTTGTGGGAGTGCTTCTTTAATGCTTCAACATACCAATACATTTTAGAGAATCGTATGCTTTCAACAGTCTGGAGAATTACTTTTCTTTTCCAGCATGAAGTGATACAAAAATGATATAATTATGTTATACTGCTTTAAAAAGTTTCCTTTGCATCTGCATATTCTGACACCCAAAACTTATATATTTATTTTTTCTTACTTTCTTCTACAGAGCTGTGTCAGGGCTTGATTTTTGTGGGAAAAGATGTAGTTTTTATTGGTACCATTTTGATTGGTTTTTATTAAATTCTTTGGGGGCGCAAGGGGACCAAAAATGCTGAATCACACATTTGTTTTCAGTTACTGCACAGGATAACTATTTTTATATTTTAATATAGTTCTGATATTTTCAGATGTGTTACATTTGTTTTTATATGTAAAATTGGAAAAAGAGGTTGAGTTGAATTTTAAGTTCTTTTAGAAATTAAAAATCTTTTTACTGTAATTCCCAGTTTCCTTTATTGCTTAAACCAGGGATACCCAACCTGCGGCCCTCCAGCAGTTGCAAAGCTATAACTCCCAGTATGCCTGGAGAGCCTACAGCTATTAGGACATGCTGGGAATTGTGGTTTTACAACAGCTGGAGGGCCACAGGTTGAGCATCCCTGGCTTAAACCATGGACTGCAATAGTTATCTCTGATCCCAATAATAGCAGACGGATGTCAGCTGTATTACACAGTCTACACCAGCCATGAGTGGGGCTCAGCTTGTGAGCCTTCTCCACAAATTCCCACAAACAAATCATGATTATGCATGTCATTCTGCATTAAGAGGTTAATTCATGTATGCCAGTTTGAAGGCCATCCAATGTTAGGGCCCTTTCACACTTGCGTTTGGAAGATCCGGCATAGAGTTTCGTTGTTGGGGCTCTATGCCGGAAAGAAACGCTTCAGTTACAGATAATATAAGCGCATGCATCTGTTTGAACAGATCTGCTTGTATTAACTTTAACAATTTTTAACATTGCCAAAGCGGATCCGTTTTGAACTCCATTGAAAGTCAATAGAGGACGGATCCGTTTTCTATTGTGGCAGATTGTGGGGGTCATAACGGATCCGTTTTGCTCCACATCCCAGGACGGAAAGAATACCGCAGCATGCTGCAGTATTTTGTCCGTCCAAGAACGCTTAAGTGACTGAACTGAAGACATCCCGATGCATACTGAGCGGATTTCTCTCCTTTCAGAATGCATGGGGATAATCCTGATCAGTATTCTTGCGGCATAGAGCCCCGACTGACAGAACTCTATGCCGGATCTTCCAAACGCAAGTGTGCAAGGGCCCTTAGATCAATACAATAATTTTTTTCCTTACTTCTCACCTGAACTTTTTGTACCAGTCCTTTTCTTTTCATCTTACAGTCACTGAAATTTTCTGGCATAGTCTATGAGGCAACACAAGAACGGTTATTATTTTGAAGTTATTTTCTGCACAGAAGAAGGAAACAAAAATTTAATATTTGATTAAAGGCATAATATGAATATACAAGGAACAATAAAAGGAACAATAAAGACAAAAATAAAGGAAAGCATGTAATACTAAAAGGCATTTTGGTAATTTTAAGCTACCTCCTATCCACAATATAGGGGATAACTATTTGATTGATGGGGGCCTACCAATGGGACTTGCACCAATCATGAGAACAGTGGCCCTGTATCCTAAAATGAATGGAGTAGCTTTTTGAGCATATGCACTACTGCTACATTCATCTCTATGGGACTGCTAGAGACAGGCCTAATGTGAGAATTAGGACTATCAGAGACATATTTTTATTTGTTTCTCATCATTCCAGCAGTATCGGTATGATAACTTTTCTGTATAATGCCTTATTTTGAAGGACAGATTGTACTTTTGTGTTATTTGGTGGTACATGCACTATATGGCCAAAAATATTAGGAGACACCTCCATCACTAAACTCATGTGTAGCTACTCAGATCATAGGTGAAGTGGCAATGGGACTAAATGATAGTCCCATTGCCACTTCACCTATGATCTGAGTAACTACACGGTGCGATTCTTCCTTTGTAACCCTTAGTCATGCAGAACCTGACTGGCCCACCCAGAGCCCTAACCTCAACTCTATTGAACACCTTTGGGATGAACTAGAATGGAGATTGCGAGCCAGGACCTCTTGTCCAACATCAGTGTCTGATCTCACAAATATTTTTCTTGATTAATGGGCAAAGATTCCCACAAATTCCCATAGACACACTCCAAAATCTTGTAGAAAGCCTTCCCAAAAGAGTGGAAGCTGGGCCTATAAATTTAGAATGGAAAGTGATAAAAGCATCTATAAGTGTAATGTGTAGGTGTCCCAATACCTTTGTCCATATAGTGTATATAATAATAATTCATTTATGTTTTCTATTTTTTTTTGTACTGATTGCCAATTACCCTTACCTCCTTCAGGACCCAGGACGAGAATGCTCATCCTAAACAGCACTTTGCACACCAGGACGAGCATTCTCATCCTGTGGGCCTTCCTCTCCCCCATGTGCTGTGCCGCGATCAGCAGCACGGATACAGCTGTTACTGACAGCCGGATCCGTGCTGCATCCACCAGCATCGGCGATAACGCCAATGTGGGTGGATTAACCCCTCATATGCCGTAGTCAGCGCTGACTGCGGCATATGGCAGGTTTGCGCTCTCTCTCCTTCGCCATCGGTTCCCCGTGCTGCGGTGGCGGGGACCCGATGGTTGTCATTGCAGCCCCGATGCCTTACACAGGCATAGGGGCTGCCAGCTTCGGAAGTCCAGGAGATCCAGCCTGAGGCAGAATGTATTGTACTGAATTGAAACAGGGATCAAACCCTGAAAAGGTGAAGTCCCACAGTGGGACAAATATAAAAAGGTGTTTTTTTTATTATAAAAAAAATTTAAGTTTCAAGTAAAAAGAAAAAAACGTGCTTTTCCCAAAATGAAGTTAAAAAAAATTGCAAAAAATAGGGAAAAGAAAGAAAAGTAGACATATAACAATAAAATAAAAACTGTGCTAAAAAAAAAAACATTTTTTGTCACCTACATCACTAAAAGTGCAACACCAAGCGATCAAAAAGGTGCATGCCCCCCAAAATAGTACCAATCTAACAGTCACCTCATCCCGCAAAAATAAACCCCCCACTTAAGACAATCGCCCCAAAAATTTAAAACTATGGCTGAGACTATGGAGACACTAAAACATGATTTTTTTTTGTTTCAAAAATGCTTTTATTGTGTTAAATGTAAAAATAAAATAAAAAAGTATACATATTATGTATCGCCGCGTCCATAACAACCTGCTCTATAAAAAAATCGCATAACCTAACCCCTCAGATGAACACCGTAAAAAAGATAAAAAAATAATAAAACGGGTGTCAAAACAGCCATTTTTTTGTCACCTTACATCACAAAAGTGTAACAGCAAGCGATAAAAAAGTCATAAGCACCCCAAAATGATAACAATCAAAACGTCATCTCATCCCACAAAAAATGAGACCCTACCACAGACAATCACATAAAAAAATATATATATATGGCTCTCAGGATATGGAAACACTAAAACATGATTTTATTTTGTTTAAAAAATGATATTATTGTGTAAAACTTAAATAAATAAAAGAAAGTATTATGTATTGCCACATCTGTAACAACCAGCTCTATAAAAATATTACATGATCTAACCTGTTAGATGAACAATGTAAATAAAAAATAAAAAACTGTGCCAAAACAGCTTTTTTGTTACCTCGCCTCACAAAAAGTGTAATATAGCAACCAAAAATCATATGTACCCTAAAATAGTGCGAACAAAATTGCCACCTTATCCCGGAGTTTCTACTCTAGGGGTGCATCAGGGGATCTTCAAATGTGACATGGCACCGTTGGCACCGTCTTCAAATGTGACATAGCAGCTTAAAATTATCCCAGTGAAATCTGCCTTTAAAAAACCATATGGCATTCCGTTCCTTCTGCGGAATGCCGTGTGCCCATACAGCAGTTTACGACCACATTTGGGGTGTTTATGCAAACTACAGAATTAGGGCAATAAATATTGAGTTTTGTTTGGTTGTTAACCCTTGCTTTGTTAGTTGAAAAAAATGTATTAAAATGGAAAATCTGCCAAAAAAATGAAATTCTGAAATTTTATCTCCATTTTCTATTAATTCTTGTGGAACACCTAAAGGGTTAAAGGGATTCTGTCACCATGTTACAGCATATATAGATGCGGACATGCACGGCTAGATCGCCGCTAGCATGTCCGCACTATATGTGTGCCATAGCGCTGAGCTTCTTTATTGACTGTAAAAAATGATTTTATTAATATGTAAATTAGGGAGTCAAGGTGCCCAGGGGGCGATACGAACCTTTCCTGTGCCCAGCCACGCCCTCTGTGAAGGAGCCCAGCACCGCCTCCATTGTATCATTCTCATCTGTGCTGACAGTTAGAGCGCTGTAAGTCTCGCGATGCGCGAGATCGCGCATGCCCAGTTCCTTCCCTGAGGCTGATGCCAGCACAGGAAGGAACACTATGTCAGAACTGGGCATGCACAATAGACCAGAGAGCAGCTGCACAGTTGTCCTCCCTTTTGTCATCTCATGGGTGTTAGGTTTGAGATGACAAAGGGAGGACAACTGTGCAGTTGCCTCTCTGGTCTATGATTGAAGACTGAGTGATTCTAACTCAGTGCATTTTATTGGGATTATTGAAGCCGCCTAGGAGAGGGCCTCCTCACCCCTTCTTCCTATCTCCATGACGAAACTGGGCAGTCCTGCCCAGTCAGGCGAGTGTATGAGGGTATTTAGGAGGTGATATATAGGTGAAGGAATATAACATATAAGGAAAGATTTGAGGGCCATAGTCCCAGTTTTCCTCCCTTGTTCCTCCCCACCCTATCCATAGCTGCTCCTTCAGGTGAATTCATTTCCCACATTGTGATTGCACGTCACTTGAAAAACATTTTATAGGCTTTTTACGAAACAACATTAAAAGTTATGTTTTTGGCACCTTATTTAGTTTAAAAATTGTTATTACTATCTATTATAAAAGTAGAGAAATTGAAATCTGGAAATTTTTCCACATTTTTGGTAAATTTTGTATTTTTTTATAAATAAAAATGATTTTTTTACTCAATTTTACCACTGTCATGAAGTCCAATATGTGACGAGAAAACAATCTCAGAATGGCCTGGATAAGTAAAAGTGTTTTAAATTTATATTACACACAAAGTGACACATCAGATTTGCTAAAAATGGCCTGGTCCTTAAGGTGAAAAATGGCTAGGTCCTTAAGGAGTTAATAATGTTATAAACAAGAAGAGGTGTTTATGGCAATACTAAATGGATGGCTGCAATATGTAATGAACTTCTCTAAGCAAAAAGAAAAAAGTAGTTACTTCGCATTCATGTCATCTGTATTATGTATCGTTATTTGTATTTGCAATACAAAAATAAATTTAGCTGAAATATAATAGAATAGAACAAAGCAATAAAAATTTTGAACTAGATGCAATAAACCTCCCCAGATTTTATTTTGTATTTACATTTTAACTACTTAACCCCTTACCGCATATGGACGTAACTGTACGTCCCGTTTGCATGTAACTGCAATTGGGCATGCAGTTACCCCCGAACTGTTACTGTGACACTATAAAGTGTCACAGCCTCGGAGTCTCCGCTCTCACAGAGAGCAGAAACACAGGAGAAGCCAGTAAGGGACCAATCCGAGTGGTCCCTTGCAGGCGATCACTCTTGTTGATTGAATAGTCTGTACAGGCTAACCAATCAGAGCGTAGGCGCCCCAATAGTTCTTATTTCAGGCTCTGAGCACCACAGTTTGTGACTGCAGTGTGCCTCTGTGCGCCCCCCATCGAGTCCCTTGCAGTTTGCCTCTGTGTATAGATGGTGGTGGCTCAGGAAGTGAGCCGCCGCCATCAGCAGCGGGCGTCAGCTGTAACATACAGCTGACACTTTGCTGCAATGGCCGAGGTTGGTGCTGGCTGCGTGTCAATGGGTATGATGTAGCAGAGCTGTGTGTGAAGTGGGCACCATGTAGTAGTGCTGTGTGTGAAGTGGGCACCATGTAGCAGTGCTGTGTGTGTAGTGTTCACCATGTAGCAGAGCTGTGCGCGCACCAGTCACCATGTAGCAGAGCTGTGTATGTAATAGGCACCATGCTGTTAGAGCTGTGTGTGTAGTGGGAACCATGCGGCAGTGCTGTGTTTGTAGTGGACACCATGTGGCAGAGTTGTGTGTGTAGTGGACACCATGTGGCAGAGCTGTGTGTACAATGGGTACTGTGTGGCAGAGCTGTGTGTGCAGTGGGCACCATGTGACAGAGTTGTGTATGTAATGGGCACCATGCGGCAGAGCCGCATACCCTCAGCTCATATATATATATATATATATATATATATATATACACACACACACACATACCCCCAGCTCTATACATATATATATATTTATATATATACACAGTTGAAACCAGAAGTTTACATACACTATATAAAAGACACGTATGCTTGTTTTTCTCAATATCTGACATGTAATCAGAATAAACCTTTCCTGTTTTGGGTCAATTAGGATTACCATAACTATTAATATTTGCCAAATGCCAGAGTAATGAGAGAGAAAATGTTTGAGGCATTTTTATTACTTTCTGCAATGTCAAAAGTTTATCAAAGGTCAAAGGTTTTTTGGCAACATCTGAGTTAATTAGAGACATACCTGTGGATGTATTTAACGCACAAACAAGATGGGAATGTCCAGCCATCATACTGCTCAGGAAGGAGATGGGTTCTGTGTCCCAGAGATGAACGTGCTTTGGTCCGATATGTGCATATCAACTCAAGAACAAAAACAATGGGCTAAAAGGCTACTTTGCCAGGAAGAAGCCATTACTTCAAAATAAACATAAAAAAGACAGATTAATGTTTGCAAATGCACACAGGAACAAAGTCCTACATTTTTGGAGACATGTCCTTTTTGGCCATAATGACCATTGTTAAGTTTGGGGGAAAAAGGGAAAAGCTTGGAAGCCTAAGAACACCATCCCAACTGTGAAACACGGGGGTGGCAGCATCATGTTGTGGGGTTGTTTTGCTGCAGGAGGGACTGGTGCACTTCACAAAATAGATGGCATCATGAGGAAAAAAGATTGTGTGGAAATACTGAAGCAACATCTCAACACATCAGCCAGGAAGTTAAAGCTTGTGCGGAAATGGTTCTTTCAAATGGACAATGACCTGAAGCATACTGCCAAACTGGTTACAAAGTTGCTTAAGGATAATAAAGTCAATGTTTTGGAGCGGCCATCACAAAGCCCTGATCTCAATCCTATTGAAAAGTTATGGGCGAAGCTGAAAAGGCAGGTGCAAGCAAGGCGAACTACAAACATGGCTCGGTTATACCAGTTTTGTCAGGAGGAATGGGCCCAAATTCCGACCAACTATTGTGAGAAGCTTGTGGAAGGATATTTAAAACGTTTGACCCAAATCATACAGTTTAAGGACAATGGTACCAAATATTAATGAAATGTATGTAAAAATTTGACTTTGCAGAAAGTAAAAATGATGCCTTAGAACATTCTCTCTCTCTCTCATTATTCTTGCATTTGGCAAATAATAAAAATTATGGTAATCCTAATGGACCAAAAACAGGAAAGGTTTATTATAATTTCATGTCAGATATTGAAAAAAACATGCATATGTGTCTTTTATATATATCTCATATATATAAAAATGAATTTCTGTCTAGACGTTCTTTATGCGCGACTGGACCGATCTTCACCAAATTTGGCTCACAGGTACATCCGGTGTCCAGGAAGGTTTTAGACCAGGTCTTAGCTCTCTAGGACTTACCGTTCCTGAGATATTCGCAAAAAATGGCCTGCACTATAGCCATCACAAGCCAGCCAGCCTTTCACTTAAATCCTGTCATTTACAGCTCCCTGGCAGTTCGTCTCCACACACACAGTTTTACTCCAGGTAGCCATAACAACCCTGCCATTTTTCTTCACTGCTCTAGATGACGTTTAAAGGAAATCTGTCACCAGGATAATCACTATAGAAGTAAAGCCACGGCCTAATAGCACTTAGTACCTTATTTCTTGAGGTTTCAATAACAACTTGGCCATTTCTCTTCACTGCTGCAGGTTAGCTTTAATGGGACAGGGCGCTGTGTATGACACTGTTAAGGGAGTGGCGTGCTATGGAGGTCACAGTTCAGGGGGAAAGTAGGGTGGCCATTCAAGTCACCCTAAAACCCCACCCCAGGTCCAGATAAGCCACACCTCTGATTCGGTTAGGCCGTGCCCCTCCCTCCCTGAGGTGGGAGGGATGGTGATTTTCTCCCTGCAGCTCACATTCACACAGAACAGTGCTGCTGTCTTAGAGTAAGTGGTTTAAAAGGACATGCCCGATCTTGTTAGGCCATGCCCCTCCCACTAAGCGAACAGGGATTGAAAAAAGAAGTTAAAAATTCTATCCTTGGCTTTGTGAACAGGCAATTTTGGCTCCCAGGAACAATGCAGCAAATGTGATTAATACTGACATTTTAAGCGACATACCAGGACAAATTTTCACATACAATGCTGTTGACACAACTATAAATCTTGAGGATACCCTGTAGAGTTTTTGAATTCCTTAGAACCGACCGAATGCCTGCCATATTGTTTAGCTGCTGTTTGAGAGTGAGCTGTTTAAAAGGACACCCCCAATCCTGTTAGGCCACGCCCTCTCGCACTAAGCGAACAGGGATGGAAAAATAAAGTTAAAAATCAACTTTTAGGAATGCCGCCATATCGTTTAGAATTAAAAGTTGGAGCTACAATAATACTGTTAAGAAATGTTGATGCACCACGACTTTGCAATGGAACCCGACTCTGTGTCAAACAATGCATGCCTCATCTGATTGAGGCTACAATACTGACTGGCTGCTCGCAGAATAAAGATGTTTTTATTCCTCGCATCCCGCTAATCCACAATGACAAGCATTCACTATTGCATTTTAAGAGACTACAGTTTCCTGTTCAACTTTCTTTTGCAATGACAATTAACAAGGCACAAGGTGAGTCCCTGAAATTTGCTGGTGTCAACTTGGAACTACCATGCTTCTCTCATGGACAACTATATGTTGCCTGCTCTAGAGTCGGCTCAGTTAGAAACCTTACATACTTGCACCGGAGAACAAGACAGCAAATGTAGTTTATCCAAGACTGCGGTCTTAGATTTCTACTACATTACAATGTTTTCTGCCTTTTGTTTTTCTGTAAATTAAGATTTTATTCATAATTATTTTTTTTATGATTACAGTATCCAACAATTGTAATCAACTGTTTTGAGATCAAGAACACTTATATTAATCAGTGTATAAAGTAAACACAAATGGTACAATAATGATTAAGTGGTGTAATCATAGAATATGCAAAAGCACAAATAGTAACATCCTAGAAAGAATATGTAGTGGGAATGGAAGGGGGGAGAATGGAGGGGAGAGGGGGGGAAGGGTGTAACAGCTAATCACTGTAATACATTTAACTGCTTAATTGAATGCCTTTTGTTTTTCAACGTTAGACACTTATCGACATCATTGAAATGTTTCATTTGTTTCCTGTATGATTAAATAAATATATAATCTTTACAAATACAATTACTTTTATTTTGTAGGAAAAGTTTTGCTTTAAGGAAAATAATGTCCTTAAACCAGTAGCAATTTTTTTAACCACACACACAAACAACATACAAAATAAACCAGTGCAAAAACGGGACAATTTTTATGGGGCCACTACACAACAAAAAATAAAATATACCTGTGCGAAGCCAGATCCTTCTGCTAGTCTTATCTCTTATATATATATATAAAAATGAATTTCTCTCTGTCTAGACGTCCGGATGTTCTTTATGCGCGACCAAATGACTGGACCGATCTTCACCAAATTTGGCACACGGGTACATCAGGTGTCCGGGAAGGTTTTAGACCGGGTCTCAGCTCTCTAGGACTTACCGTTCCCGAGATATTCCCAAAAAATGACCTGCTTAGAAACAATACAAGGCAGCAAAGCCTTTAACTTGAATTCAAACTGTCACTTACTGCTCCCTGACAGTTTATCTCCACACACACAGTTTTACTCCAGGTAACCATAACAACTCAGCCAAGTCTCATCACTGCTGTAGATGACGTTTAAAGGAAATCTGTCACCAGGATAATCGCTATTGAAGTAAAACCATGGCCTAATAGCACTAAGTACCTTATTTCCTGAGGTTTCCATAACAACTCAGCCATTTCTCTTCACTGCTGCAGGTTAGCTTTAAAGGGGCAGAGCGCTGTGGATGATACTGTTAAGGGGCAGAGTGCTAGGGAGGTCACAGTTCAGGGGAAAGTAGGGTGGCCATTCAAGTCACCCTTAAAACCCTGCCCCAAGGTCCAGATAAGCCACACCTCTGATTTGGTTAGGCCACACCCCCTCCAGAGGTGGGACAGTGATTTTCTCCCTGCAGCTCACATTCAGACAGAACAGTGCTGCTGTCTTACACCTAACTGTTTAAAAGGACACGCCCCCGATCCTGTTAGGCCACCCCCCCTCCCACTAAGCAAACAGTGAAAAATGAAGTTAAAAATCAACTTCTGTCAGCTGCAGAGATGAGAGGGACGGTGACTTTATCTCTGCAGCCCACACTCAGAGAAGATAGTGCTGCTGTCTTAGGGTGAGCTGTTGAAAGGCCACGCCTCTGATTCGGTTAGGTCATGCCCCCTCCCCTCTTGAGGTGGGAAGGAGGGTGATTTTCTCCATGCAGCTCACATTCAGACAGAACATTGCTGCTGTCTTATGTGAGCAAATTACCCGTTTGAAATCGCACATCGAGTCTCTAAACAGGCGAGTTGCAACACTGAAAGCCACTGACAATTTGGAAAAGAGTTTGCTGCTCACTGAGCAAGCACTCTATCGGGTAGATGTGGGGGAGGGTGGTAGCGAGAAGGCTGAGGAGAATGAGGTAGTTAGCTGGGTAACAGTAAGCAAGCGGGGTAGAGGGATGAGTGCCAAGGAGGCTAGCCCTGATCTGACACACCCCAACAAGTTTGCACAGTTGGCAGATGAGGGGGATGACAGTTCAGGGACGGCACCGCTGCAGCCAGACACTTCCTCTACCAGTCAGGGGAATGTCGGCTCCAGTAAGCAGGGGACCAGGAGAGCAGGGCAGGCCAGACAGGTGCTGGTAGTGGGAGACTCAATTATTAGGGGTACAGATAGGGCGATCTGTCACAAAGATCGTGATCGCCGAAAAGTGTGCTGTCTTCCTGGCGCTAGAGTTCGACACATCGCGGATCGGGTTGACAGATTACTGGGAGGGGCTGGAGAAGATCCAGCGGTCATGGTCCATATCGGAACCAATGACAAAGTTAGAGGAAGGTGGAGAGTCCTTAAAAATGATTTCAGGGATTTAGGTCAAAAGCTTAGGGCAAGGACCTCAAAAGTAGTATTTTCTGAAATACTGCCTGTACCACTGAGCCACACAAGAAAGGCAGCGGGAGATTAGGGAGGTTAACAAGTGGCTCAAGAACTGGTGTAGGAAGGAGGGGTTCGGGTTCCTGGAGAACTGGGCCGACTTCTCTGTTGGCTACAGGCTCTATTGTAGGGACGGGCTGTACCTCAATGGGGAAGGGGCAGCTGTGTTGGGGAGAAAGATGGCTAGAAGGTTGGAGGAGTGTTTAAACTAGGGACTGGGGGGGAGGGTAATTACGTTATAGGAGGGGAAGATAGTGCAGATAGAGACCAGGGGCGAGGTAGTGTGTCTGGGGGAGGAATGGAAGGGGGACTAGAACAGCTCAGAATGAAAGATGTAGGGTAAAAATACACATAAACCTGTCAAATGTATGTATACTAATGACAGAAGCCTGACTAACAAGACTGGTGAACTGGAATTAGTGATGTGTGAGGAGGACTATGACGTAGTGGGAATAACTGAGACATGGCTGGATGACAGCTATGACTGCGCAGTTAATATAAAAGGTTTCAATCTGTTTAGAAAGGATGGTCAAAACTGGAGAGGTGGAGGGGTCTGCCTCTATGTGAAGTCGTGACTAAATCCCGTAATTCGAGAATACATCTTGGAGGGACATGAACATGTGGAGTCACTGTGGGTAGAAATACATGGAGCAAAAACAATAATAAAATACTAATAGGAGTGTATTATAAACCACCTAATATACCAGAGTCCACAGAAAATCTATTACTAAACGAGATAGACGAGGCGGCAAATCATAATGAAGTCGTTATCATGGGGGACTTCAACTACCCAGATATAGACTGGGAAACTGAAAGCTGTACATCCCAAAAGGAAACAGGTTCTTGGCAATAGCCAAAGACAATTTCCTTTCCCAACTGGTTCAGGACCCCACTAGAGGGACGGCCATACTGGACTTAGTATTAACCAATAGACCTGATAGAACAACATATGTGCAGGTTGGGGGACACCTGGGAAATAGTGACCATAAAGTTATAACCTTGCAATTATCCTTAAACGAGAGTTTCTAAAGGGAGGAACAAAAATACCAAACTTCAAAAGCCAAATTTAGC
>CM065593.1:197958685-197985589 GCA_033119425.1 Bufotes viridis | reverse complement strand
TAGTGTCCGTAATCTGTGGAGTTCTGTAACCAATACTGTGCAACATCTGCAAACAGTGTCCGTTTTGCAAATTCCAATAATCTGGGCCTAATATATTGTCCATAATCGGTGTTCTATAACCAATACTGTATAACATCTGAAAACAGTGTCTGTATTACAAATTCCAGTAATCTGGGCCTAATATAGTGACCATAATCTGTGGTGTTCTGTAACCAATACCATACTATATCTGCATACAGTGTCTCTATTGATAATTCAAATAATCTGGGCCTAATATAGTGTCCATAATCTGTGGTGTTCTGTAACCAATACTGTACAACATCTCCAACAGTGTCTTTATTGCAAATTTCAATAAACTGGGCCAAATATGGTGTTCAAAATCTGTGGATGTTCTGTAACCAATATTGTACTACATATGAAAACAGTGTCTGTATTACAAATTCCAATAATCTGGGCCTAATATAGTGTCCATAATCTGGGGTATTCTGTAACCAATACTGTACTACTTCTGAAAACAGTGTCTGTATTGAAAATTCCAATAATCTGGGCCTAATATAGTGACCATAATCTGTGGTGTTCTGTAACCAATACTGTACTACATCTGCAAACAGTGTCTTTTTTTACAAATTCCGTTAATCTGGGCATAATATAGTGTCCATAATCTGTGGTGTTCTGTAACCAATACTGTTCTACATCTAAAAATAGTGTCTGTATTGCAAATTCCAATAACCTGGGCTCATTATAGTGTCCATAATCTGTGGTGTTCTGCATCCAGTACTTTATTACATTAGGCAACAGTGTCTGTATAACAAATTTCAATAATCTGAGCCTAATATAGTGTCCATAATCTGTGGTGTTCTGAAACCAATACTGTACCACATTAGAAAAGTGTCTTTATCTGCAAATTCCAATAATCTGGACCTAATAAATTATTCATAAATTAATATATGAAGTTCTGAAACCAATACTGTACAATATCTTCAAACAGTGTCTATATTGCAAGTATAAAAAATCTGGGCCCAAATATTGTCCATAATCTGTGGTGTTCTGTATCAAATACTTTTCTACATCAGAGAAGAGTTTTTATTGCAACTTCCCATAATCTGGGCCTAATATAATGTCATTAATCTGTGGTATTCTGTAACCAATACCATACTACATCTGCATAGAGTGTCTCTATTGCAAATTCCAATAATCTGGGCCTAATATAGTGTCCATAATCTGTGGTGTTCTGTAACCAATACTGTACTACATCTGAAAACATTGTCTGCATTACAAATTCCAATAATCTGGGCCTAATATAGTGTCAATAATCTGTGGTATTCTGTAACCAATACTGTACTACATCTGCATACAGTGTCTGTATGGCAAATTCTAATAATCTGGGCCTAATATAGTGTCCGTAATATGTGGAGTTCTGTAACCAATACTGTGCAACATCTGCAAACAGTGTCCGTTTTGCAAATTCCAATAATCTGGGCCTAATATAGTGTCCATAATCGGTGTTCTATAAAAAATACTGTACTACATCTGCAAACAGTGTCTGTATTAGAAATTCCAATAATCTGGGCCTAATATAGTGTCCATGATCTGTGGTGTTCTGTAACCAATTCTGTTCTACATCTGCAAACAGTGTCTGTATTACAAATTCCAATAATCTGGGCCTAATATAGTGACCATAATCTGTGGTGTTCTGTAACCAATACTGTACTGCATCTGAAAACAGTGTCTGCATTACAAATTCCAATAATCTGGGCCTAATATAGTGTCAATAATCTGTGGTGTTCTGTAACCAATACGGTACTACATCTGCATACAATGTCTGTATGGCAAATTCTAATAATCTGGGCCTAATATGGTGTTCGTAATCTGTGGAGTTCTGTAACCAATACTGCACAACATCTGCATACAGTGTCTGTATTGCAAATTCCTATAATCTGGGTCTAAATTTTTTCCCATAATCTGTGGTGTTCTGTAACCAAGTGTGTACTACATCTGAAAACAGTGTCTGTATTGCAAATTCTAATAATTTGGGCCTAATATAGTGTCTGTAATCTGTGGAGTTCTGTATCCAATAGTGTGCAACATCTGCAAACAGTGTCCGTTTTGCAAATTCCAATAATCTGGGCCTATTATAGTGTCCATGATCTGTAGTGTTCTGTGCCCATTACTATACTACATCTGCAAACAGTGTCTGTATTGCAAATTCCAATAACCTGGGTTTATCATAGTGTCCATTATTGATTATTGGAATTTGCCAATAAAGACACTTTTCTAATGTGGTACAGCATTGGTTTCAGAACACCACAGATTATGGACATTATATTAGGCTCAGATTATTGAAATTTGTTATACAGACAGTGTTGCCTGATGTACTAAAGTACTGGATGCAGAAAACCACAGATAATGGACACTATGATAAGCTCAGGTTATTGGAATTTGCAATACAGACACTGTTTGCAGATGTAGTACAGTATTGCTGACAGAACACCACAGATTATGGACACTATATTAGGCCCAGATTATGGGAATTTGCAATAGAGACACTCTATGCAGATGTAGTATGGTATTGGTTACAGAATAACACAGATTAATGACATTATATTGGGCCCAGATTTTCTGATATTTTCAATACAGACACAGTTTGAAGATGTGGTACAGTATTCGTTACAGAACACCACAGTTTATGGTCACTATATTAGGCCCATATTATTGGAAATTGCAATAGAGACACTGTATGCAGATATAGTATGGTATTTGTTACAGAATACCACAGATTATGGACACTATATTGGGTCCAGATTTTCTGATTTTTCAATACAGACACTGTTTGAATATGTTGTACATTATTGGTTTCAGAACTCCACAGATTATGGGGACTATATTAGTCCCAGTTTATTTAAATTTGTAATAAAGACACTATTTGCAGATGTAGTACATTATTGGTTTCAAAACCCCACAGATTATGGACACTATATTAGGCCCAGATTATTGGAATTTGCAATAAAGACACTTCTCTGATGTAGAAAAGTATTTGTTACTGAACACCACAGATTATGGACAATATTTGGTCCCAGATTTTTTATATTTGCAATATAGACACTGTTTGAAGATGTTGTACTGTATTGGTTTCAGAACTCCATATATTATGAACACTTTATTAGGTCCAGATTATTGGAATTTTCAGATAAAGACACTTTTCTAATGTGGTACAGAATTGGTTTCAGAACACCACAGATTATGGACACTATATTAGGCTCAAATTATTGAAATTTGTTATACAGACACTGTTGCCTGATATACTAAAGTACTGGATGCAGAACACCACAGATTATGGACACTATAATGAGCCCAGGTTATTGGAATTTGCAATACAGACACTGTTTTCAGATGTAGAACAGTATTGGTTACAGAACACCGCAGATTATGCACACTATATTATGCCCAGATTAATGGAATTTGTAATAAAGACACTTTTTGCAGATGTAGTATAGTAATGGTTACAGAACACCACAGATCATGGACACTATATTAGTTACTAAGTTGTTAGGTCATTCCAGACCTCGGTCATTCCAAAATGCAACATCTTCAAAGTGCAGCATTCTAAGTGCTGAGACTGAATTATACCAGAATTGAACCAGAAGGGACCCAAAGGTAACTACAAAATAGTTAATGTAAACAATGTTTCACTCTTTCATCTTACTCTACCCACTTTTCCTTAACCTCCTATAATACCCCCACATCCATTCTCCCAGCATGGAACTATTCATATCTCCCTCCATCTTACCTTCTCATCTGACTGATTGCACAAACTTGTTTGGCAATGTAAAACACTTCCTTCCCAAACACACACATATACCTCCTGCCCTTTCTTTTTCTCACCTACTGACACTTTCTCTGCTTCTCCTTATTGCTGGCGATATCTCACCAAATCCAGGCCCCCCTCAGCAAATCCCCACTATCACCTCTTCCTCCTACTACAAATCTCATTCCACAAATTTCTGCAACCCCTTAAACCTAATAACCATTCCTCTGACCCCTGCTCCTTTAGTTCCTCTTGATGGAGCATTATGGAACGCTCGCTCTGTCTGTAACAAACTCTCCTACATTCATGATCTCTTTATCTCTCAAAAACTTTCCTTTCTGGGTCTCACAGAAACATGGCTGACACCCTCCAACACCTCCTCCCCTGCTGCACTCTCGTATAGTGGATTTCATTTCTCTCACACCCCCCGCCCTGGCAGCAAACATAGTGGAGGAGTTGGTCTGCTCCTATCAGATACCTGCTCCTACAGCCCAACTCCACTGCCGCCCTCCATTGCACCCACTTCATTTGAAGTACACTCTGTTCGCATCTACTCTCCCTCCAACCTCCAAGTAGCTGTTATTTACCGCCCCCCAGGCCCAGCCACCATCTTTCTTGACCACTTTAACACCTGGCTCCTACACTTTCTTTCTGCTGACATCCCCACTATCATCATGGGTGACTTCAACATCCCCATTGACACCTGCCACTCAGCCGCCTCTAAACTCCTATCACTCTCTTCCTCCTTCGGCCTCTCACAGTGGTCTTCCGCTCCCACACACAGAGATGGTCACACTCTGGATCTTATCTTTACCCGCCTCTGCTCCCTATCTAACCTTTCTAATTCGCCTCTCCCCCTATCCGACCACAACCTACTCACCTTCTCTTCACTGGTCTCTTCTGCTGCTCCCTTGGTCCACACACTAACACATCCCCATAGGAACCTTAAACATCTTGACTTTCGCTTGCTCTCTGACTCTCTTCTGCCGCTCTCTTCAATTTTTCCCTCCAAGACCCAGATACTGCCACCACCCTATATAACACCACAATAAGTGCAACTCTGGACACTATTGCCCCACTTACACACAACAAAACCAGAAAAATCAACAGACAACCCTGGCATACCGACCTGACCAAAAATCTCAGACAAGCTTCCAGGGCTGCAGAGCGGCGATGGAAGAAATCCCATTCTAAAGATGAATTCACCGCATACAAGCAATCCCTCCTCATTTTCAAATCCTCACTTGCTGATGCAAAACAGGCCTACTTCTCATCTCTCATATCTTCCCTATCCCACAACCCAAAACAACTTTTTAACACCTTTAATTCTCTTCTCCGTCCACCAGCGCCCCCACCCTCTCCTCTCATCTCAGCTGAGGATTTCGCCACATTCTTCAAACAAAAGATAGTCAACATCAGAGAAAGCTTCAACACACAGTCTCCACACAGCTGCTCCGTCCTCTTCTCCCAAAACCAGCTTCTCCGCTATTACAGAAGAAAAACTCTCCACTCTACTCTCCAAATCCCATCTCACCACCTGTGCTCTTGACCCAATCCCATCCCACCTCATCCCTAACCTCACCACAGTGTTTATCCCAGCCCTAACTCATCTCTTCAACCTATCACTAACCTGTGGTCTCTTCCCCTCTGCTTTTAAACATGCTACAATTACACCCATCCTCAAAAAGCCATCACTTGACCCATCTTCTTTGTCCAGTTATCGCCCCATATCACTTCTTCCATATGCCTTAAAGCTACTTGAGCAACATGTCCATTCTGAACTGTCCTCTCACCTCTCCTCCTGCTCCCTCTTTGACCGGCTACAATCTGGCTTCCGACCCCATCACTCAACAGAGACTGCCCTCACCAAAGTCACCAATGACCTACTACTTGCCAAAACCAAAAAACATTACTCTGTCCTCCTTCTCCTTGACTTGTCCTCTGACTTTGACACTGTCGACCACTCCCTTCTGTTACAAACTCTCTCATCTCTTGGCATCACTGACCTGGCCCTCTCTTGGATCACATCATACCTCACAGACCGGACATTTAGCGTCTCCCACTCTCACGCCACCTCCTCGCCTCACTCCCTCTCGGTTGGTGTCCCGCAAGGCTCCGTCCTAGGACCCCTGCTCTTCTCTATCTACACCTTCGGCCTGGGACAGCTTATAGAGTCCCATGGTTTCCAGTATCACTTTTATGCTGACGACACACAAATCTACCTCTCTGGTCCAGACATCACCACCTTACTATCCAGAATCCCACAATGCCTATCTCGCATATCCTCCTTCTTCTCCTCTCGCTTTCTAAAACTTAATATGGATAAAACAGAATTCATCATCTTTCCCCCATCTTGCTCACTCCCCCCAACAGACCTATCTATCACAATCAATGACTGCACACTCTCCCCGGTCAACCAAGTCTGCTGCCTTGGAGTGACGTTGGATTCTGCCCTCTCCTTCCGACCACACATCCAAGCCCTTTCCACCACCTGCCGTTTCCAACTCAAAAACATCTCCCGCATCCGCCCTTTCCTCAACTTTGAATCGGCAAAAATGCTTGTACATTCCCTCATCATCTCCCGCCTAGACTACTGCAACATTCTCCTCTGTGGCCTTCCATCTAGCTCTCTCGCACCCCTACAATCTATCCTCAACTCTGCTGCCCGACTAATCCATCTCTCCCCTCGTTACTCCTCTGCATCTCCCCTCTGCCAGTCCCTGCACTGGCTCTCGATTGCCCAGCGAATTCAGTTTAAAATACTAACCCACACATACAAGGCCGTCCACAATCGGTCCCCTCCCTACATCTCTGAGCTACTTTCCCGATACATCCCCACACGCAATCTTCGATCCTCACAGGACCTCCTTCTCTCCTCTCCTCTTATCACCTCTTCCCACACTCGCCTCCAGGATTTCTCCCGTGCATCCCCTATACTCTGGAACTCGCTACCCCAACATATCAGACTCTCACCTACAGTGGAATCCTTCAAAAGCAACCTGAAAACCCACCTCTTCAGACAAGCCTACGACCAGTGACACTGCTGCTTCTATACCGCCATGACCAGCTTCACCCTCGCCTACTGTCTCCATCCCCCATACCATGTAGATTGTAAGCCCTCACGGGCAGGGCCCTCTATCCTTCTGTACCAGTCTGTAACTTGTCTCGTTCATGCTTAAGGCAATTGCCTGTATTATGTATGTGCACCGCTTATGATATGTACAGCGCTATGGAATGAATGGCGCTCTAAAAATAAATAATAATAATAATAATAATAGAACACCGATTATGGACAATATATTAGGCCCAGATTATTGGAATTTGCAAAACGGACACTGTTTGCAGATGTTGCACAGTATTGGTTACAGAATCTGTGGTGTTCTATAACCAATACTGTACTACATCTGCAAACAGTGTCTGTATTACCAATTCCAATAATCTGGGCCTAATATAGTCGCCATGATCTGTGGTGTTCTGTGCCCATTACTATACTACATCTGCAAACAGTGTCTGTATTGCAAATTCCAATAACCTGGGCTAATCATAGTGTTCATTATCTGTGGTTTTCTGCATCCAGTACTTTAGTACATCAGGCAACAGTGTTTGTATAACAAATTTTAATAATCTGAGCCTAATATAATGTCCATAATCTGAGGTGTACTGAAACCAATACTGTACCACATTAGAAAAGTGTCTTTATCGGCAAATTCCAATAATCTGGACCTAATATAGTGTTCATAAATTAATATATGGAGTTTTGAAACCAATACTGTACAACATCTTCAAAAAGTGTATATATTAAGTGTCTTTATTGCAAATAATATTAATGCACTGTTATGGGGGATCTGTGGATGATACACTGTTATGGGGGATCTGTGGATGACACTGTTATGGGGGATCTGTGGATGTCACTGTTATGGGGGTTCTGTGTATGACTGCTGGCACTGAGATGGCAGGCACGGTTATTGGTGACTGACACTGACTGCTAATATTGAGACGGCGGACACTGTCACTGGTGACTGACACTGAGACAGTAGGTACTTTGACTGGTGGCTGACACGACTGAAACTGAATGCTGGCACTGAGACGGCGGGCACGGTGATTGGTGGCTGTCACTGCTTACACTGAGACGGCGAACACTGTCACTGATGGCGGATACAGCTGGCACTCACGGCTGACACTGAGACGGCGAGTACTTTGGTGGCTAACACGACTGAAACTGAATTCTGGCACTGAGACGGCGGACACTGTCACTGCTGGCTGATACTGCTGGCACTCACTACTTACTGGCTGACACTGACTACTTACATTGAGGCGGCAGACACTGTAACTGACGACTGACACTGAGATGGCCGGTACTTTGACTGGTGGCTAATACGACTGAAACTGAATTCTGGCACTGAGATGGCGAACACTGTCACTGGTGGCTGACACAGCTGGCACTGAGACGGCGGACACCGTCACTGCTGGCGGATACAGCTGGCACTCACTGCTGACACTGAGACGGCGAGTACTTTGGTGGCTAATACGACTAAAACTGAATGCTGGCTCTGAGACAGCAGGCACGTTGATTGGTGGCTGACACTGACTACTTACATTGAGGCGGCGGACACTATTACTGGTGGCTGACACTGAGATGGCCGGTACTTTGACTGGTGGCTAATACGACTGAAACTGAATTCTGGCACTGAGACGGTGGACACTGTCACTGCTGGCGGATACAGCTGGCACTCACTGCTGACACTGAGACAGCGAGTACTTTGGTGGCTAATACGACTGAAACTGAATGCTGGCTCTGAGACAGCAGGCATGTTGATTGGTGGCTGACACTGACTACTTACATTGAGGCGGCGGACACTATTACTGGTGGCTGACACTGACTGCTAATATTGAGACGGCGGACACTGTCACTGGTGACTGACACTGAGACGGCAGGTACTTTGACTGGTGGCTGACACGACTGAAACTGAATTCTGGCACTGAGACGGCGGACACTGTCACTGCTGGCGGATACAGCTGGCACTCACTGCTGACACTGAGACAGCGAGTACTTTGGTGGCTAATACGACTGAAACTGAATGCTGGCACTGAGACGGCGGGCACAGTGATTGGTGGCTGTCACTGCTTACACTGAGACGGCGAACACTGTCACTGCTGGCAGATACTGCTGCCACTCACGGCTGACACTGAGACGGCGGGTAATTTGGTGGCTAACACGACTGAAACTGAATTCTGGCACTGAGACGGCGGACACTGTCACTGCTGGCTGATACTGCTGGCACTCACTACTTACTGGCTGGCACTGACTACTTACATCGAGGCAGCAGATACTATTACTGGTGGCTGACAAAGCTGGCACTGAGATGGCAGGCACGGTTATTGGTGACTGACACTGACTGCTTACATTGAGACGGCGGACACTGTCACTGGTCACTGACACTGAGATGGCGGGTACTTTGACTGGTGGCTGACACGACTCAAACTGAATTCTGGCACTGAGAGGACGGATACTGTCACTGGTGGCTGACACGGACTGCTGACACTGACACGTGACTGCTGGCACTCAGACAGTGGACATTATCACTGGTGGCTGACACTAAGACGACGGGCACTTTTACTGCTGACCTGAGATGGTGGACACTGACTGGTGGCTGACACAGACTGCTGGCACTTTCACTGGTGACTGACACATGTGGCACTGACTGCTGGAACAGTGAATGGTGACTGGCACAGCTGGAGTTTTAAGCACATGTAGGCTCTGCTCTCCTCTTCTAAAATGGCGGCGCAGGGCTCCAACTACGCAGCCTGAAAAGACGACTTAGGGCTGGGGGCAGTCCCTACCTTTCCTCTGCCTTTTTATTGGCTGACGATTTAATGGGCGGTCCAGTCCTTTATATGGACTGGATATGCAAATCAGCTAAGCTGCTTCTCCCGCGGCGATATCCTGCTTCATGGAAGCCCTCTCCCCTTACTGTGGACGAGGCCGCTTACCTCCTGCACTTCCACTGTGCAGCGGCAGCGTCCCATATGAATGCTGTGCCCTGTCCCCTCCTTCCCTGTCCTTTTAGTGTGAGGAAGCAGACAGGACGCAGCCGCTTACCTCCTGCTGCTGCGTCCAATCTGCTTCTTGTCCCGGTCAGTGTGTGCCGAATTCTCCTGTGCGCCGCGCATGCGCACAGGAGAATTCGGCACACACGCACGGACGGCGTGTATGCCTTTTATTAGTATAGATTCCATTAATCTGGGCCTAATATAGTGTCCATAATCTGCGGTGTTCTGTAACCAATACTGTTCTACATCTGAAAACAGTGTCTGTATTGCAAATTCCAATAACCTGGGCTCATTATAGTGTCCATAATCTGTGGTGTTCTGCATCCAGTACTTTAGTATATCAGGCAACAGTGTCTGTATAACAAATTTCAATAATCTGAGCCTAATATAGTGTCCATAATCTGTGGTGTTCTGAAACCAATACTGTACCACATTAGAAAAGTTTCTTTATCTGCAAATTCCAATAATCTGGGCCTAATATAGTGTCTATAATCTGTGGTGTTTTGAAACCAATAATGTACTACATCTGCAAATAGTGTCTTTATTACAAATTTAAATAAACTGGGACTAATATAGTCCCCATAATGTGTGTAGTTCTGAAACCAATAATGTACAACATATTCAAACAGTGTCTGTATTGAAAATATCAGAAAATCTGGGCCCAATATATAGTATGTCGCGAAAATAAAATTTTTAGTTCGCGAACAGCGAACACGAACTTCCGCAAATGTTCTGCGAACAGGCGAACCGGGCGAACCGCCATAGACTTCAATAGACAGGCGAATTTTAAAAACCAAAGGGACTCTTTCTGGCCACAATAGTGATGGAAAAGTTGTTTCAAGGGGACTAACACCTGGACTGTGGCATGCCGGAGGGGGATCCATGGCAAAACTCCCATGGAAAATTACGTAGTGGACGCAGAGTCGGGTTTTAATCCATAAAGGGCATAAATCACGTAACATTCCTAAATTGTTTGGAATAACATGCTTTAAAACATCCAGTGTGTGTATACGATCAGGTATAATGTTGTATCGATCAGGTAGTGTAAGGGTTACGCCCGCTTCACAGACATTGACATACCAAACTCCTCTTTTAATGCACCGCAAACAGTCCATTTGCACAACCGCAAACTCCCCATTTCCACAAGGTTGGATACCAAGCTAGCCACGTCCCGGTGATGTCATTGAAGGTTTCTTCCTCCACCCAGCCACGTACAACACCAAGGGTCCCCGAAAGGTCAATTGAATAGATATATTGAACGGGGAGATGGTTAAAAAAACGATGGCTCCCTCCCCTTTGTTTTAATCCACGGTCACTGCTTCTGCGCTGTGCAATTTACTCTCACACCCGATATGAGTGGTATTTTCTATAGTACTATTCTCATCAGTTTAATCCCTCTAACGTCCCCAATCTGGGGGCCATTTATTGAATAGATTTTTCGAACGGGGAGATGGTTAAAAAAACGCTGGCTCCCTCCCCTGTGTTTTTATCCACGGTGACAGCGTCTGCGCCGCGCAATTTACTGTCACACCCGATATGAGTGGTATTTTCTGTAGTACTATTCTCATCAGTTTAATCCCTGTTACATCCCATATCAGGGATTGCCTTTTGTGAAAAAAAATTTAGGCCTGGTACCTTCGACTGCCTTCACAATGACAGACCAAACTCTCATACACCAAACTGAATTGATTTCAGGAACCGGGAGATGGAAAAAGCAGCTTGGGAGGTCCTCATACTCCCAAATTGGGGCACTGCGCGTGCACAGAGCAATGTGCTGTGACACCCTATATGAGTGGTGTCTTAACTAGTACTATTCCTATCAGCGGCGGGCGGGTGCGTGGTAACTTGAGAGCAGGTGACCAAAGCTGAGCTGGAGGAGGATGGTGCGTCAAGGTTCTTAGCGGAAGCTGTTGAAGATTGGGTGTCCTGTCTAAGCCAGTCAACTACGTCCTCAGAATTTTTCGGGTTCAGGGTACATGGCCTCTGAACACTAGGCATTATTCCAGGGACAGTGGAAATCACAGCACCACGACCACGATGGCCCCTGCGGGGTGGCCTGCCTCTGCCTGTCATTTTTTTTTTGATAAGTGGTACTGTGCCACCCGGTATCAGTGGTGGGCACTGGCAGTGGGAACACTACAGTCTGTGGAAGTGGGCCTGACACACACTGGCAGCAGGCAAGCAACTGAAATTAGACTAATGTGTAAAAATGAAATGCCTTATTTATCGGCAAGCTACTGTGCCACCCGGTATCAGTGGTTGGCACTGGCAGTGGGCACACTACAGTCAGTGGAAGTGGACCTGACACACACTGGCAGCAGGCAAGCAACTGAATTTAGACTACTGTCTAAAAATGAAATGCCTTATTTATCGGCAAGCTACTGTGCCACCCGGTATCAGTGGTTGGCACTGGCAGTGGGCACACTACAGTCAGTGGAAGTGGGCCTGACACACACTGGCAGCAGGCAAGCAACTGAAATTAGACTAATGTGTAAAAATGAAATGCCTTATTTATCGGCAAGCTACTGTGCCACCCGGTATCAGTGGTTGGCACTGGCAGTGGGCACACTACAGTCAGTGGAAGTGGGCCTGACACACACTGGCAGCAGGCAAGCAACTGAAATTAGACTAATGTGTAAAAATTAAATGCCTTTTTTATGCAAAGTCCTGTGCCAGCCGGTATGAGTGGTGGGCACTGGCAGTGGGCACACTACAGTCACTGGAAGTCAGCCTGACACACACTGGCAGGCAACTAACCTTAGATTAAAGTGTAAAAATTAAATGCCTTTTTTTGATGCAAAGTCCTTTGCCACATGGGATGACAGGGGTGGGCACTGGCAGTGGGCACACTACAGTCAGTGGAAGTCGGCCTGACACACACTAGCAGCAGGCAAGCAGATGAAATTACACTAAAGTGTAAAAATGAAATGCCTTTTTTTATGCAAAGTCCTGTGCCAGCCGGTATGAGTGGTGGGCACTGGCAGTGGGCACACTACAGTCACTGGAAGTCAGCCTGACACACACTGGCAGGCAACTAACCTTAGATTAAAGTGTAAAAATTAAATGCCTTTTTTTGATGCAAAGTCCTGTGCCACACGGGATGACAGGGGTGGGCACTGGCAGTGGGCACACTACAGTCAGTGGAAGTCAGCCTGACACACACTGGCAGGCAACTAACCTTAAATTAAAGTGTAAAAATTAAATGCCTTTTTTTGATGCAAAGTCCTGTGCCACATGGGATGACAGGGGTGGGCACTGGCAGTGGGCACACACTACAGTCTGTGGGCCTGCAGCTCCTCACACACAGCCAGGCCATGCAATTGCAATATGCATATCAAGGAAAAAAAAAGCAGACAAATGTTGCAGCCCTAAAAAGGGCTTTTTGGGGTGCTGTCAGGATGCTGTCCTTACAGCAGAGATCAGATGAGTCTTTCAGGACTGGAGAGGACACTGAATACACTAGCCTAGCTATCGATTTCCCTATTAAATCAGCAGCAACTACACTCTCCCTCCTCTCACTAAGACTGCAAATTCCAAATGAATCTAAAATGGATGCTGTTCAGGAGATGGGAGGGTCTGGGAGGGAGGGTATGCTGCTGATTGGCTGGAATGTGTCTGCTGACTGTGAGGTACAGGGTCAAAGTTTGCTCAATGATGATGTATAGGGGGCGGACCGAAGATCGCATATGTTCGCCCGCTGAGGCGAACGCGAACAAGCTATGTTCGCCGGGAACTGTTCGCCGGCGAATAGTTCGGGCCATCTCTACCAATATAGTGTCCATAATCTCTGGTATTCTGTAACCAATACCATACTATATCTGCATACAGTGTCTCTATTGCAAATTCCAATAATATGGGCCTAATATAGTGACCATAATCTGTGTTGTTCTGTAACCAATACTGTACCACATTTGAAAAGTGTCTTTATTGCAAATTCCCATAATCTGGGCCTAATATAGTGTTCATAATCTGTGGAATTCTTAAACCAATACTGTTTTACATCAGAAATCACTGTCTGTATTGCAAATTCCAATAATCTGGGCCTAATATAATGTAATTAATCTGTGGTATTCTGTAACCAATACCATACTACATCTGAAAACAGTGTCTATATTGCAAATTCCAATAACCTGGGCTTAATATAGTGTCCAAAATCTGTGGTGTTCTGCATCCAGTACTTTAGTACATCAGGCAACAGTGTCTGTATAACAAATTTCAATAATCTGAGCCTAAAATAATGTCCATAAATTGTGGTGTTCTGAAACCAATACTGTACCACATTAGAAAAGTGTCTTTATCGGCAAATTCCAATAATCTGGACCTAATAAAGTGTTCATAAATTAATATATGGAGTTCTGAAACCAATACTGTACAACATCTTCAAACAGTGTATATATTGCAAATATAAAAGATCTGGGCCTAATATAGTGTCCATAATCTCTGGTGTTTTGAAACCAATAATGTACTACATCTGCAAATAGTGTCTTTATTTCAAATTTAAATAAACTGGGACTAATATAGTCCCCATAATCTGTGGTATTCTGTAACCAATGCCATACTATATCTGCATACAGTGTCTCTATTGCAAATTCCAATAATATGGGCCCAATATAGTGTTCATAATCTGTGGATTTCTGAAACCAATACTGTACAATAACTTCAAACAGTGTCTATATTGCAAATATAAAAAAATCTGGGCCCAAATATTGTCCATAATCTGTGGTGTTCTGTAACAAATGCTGTTCTACATCAGAAATCAATGTCTGTATTGCAAATTCCAATATTCTGGGCCTAATATAATGTCCATAATCTGTGGCATTCTGTAACCAATACCATACTACATCTGCATAGAGTGTCTCTATTGCAAATTCCAATAATCTGGGCCTAATATAGTGTCCATAATCTGTGGTGTTCTGTAACCAATACTGTACTACATCTGAAAACAGTGTCTGCATTACAAATTCCAATAATCTGGGCCTAATATAGTGTCAATAATCTGTGGTATTCTGTAACCAATACTGTACTACATCTGCATACAGTGTCTGAATGACAAATTCTAATAATCTGGGCCTAATATAGTGTCCGTAATCTGTGGAATTATGTAACCAATACTGTGCAACATCTGCAAACACTGTCTGTATTGCAAATTCCAATAATCTGTGGTGTTCTGTAACCAATAGTGTACTACATCTTAAAACAGTGTCTGTATTGCAAATTCTAATAATCTGGGCCTAATATAGTGTCCGTAATCTGTGGAGTTCTGTAACCAATACTATGCAACATCTGCAAACAGTGTCTGTATTGCAAATTCCAATAATCTGGGCCTAAAATTTTTTCCATAATCTGTGGTGTTCTGTAAACAATAGTGTACTACATCTGAAAACAGTGTCTGTATTACAAATTCCAGTAATCTGGGCCTAATATAGTGTCCATAATCGGTGTTCTATAACCAATACTGTACTACATCTGCAAACAGTGTCTGTATTACAAATTCCAGTAATCTGGGCCTAATATAGTGACCATAATCTGTGGTGTTCTGTAACCATTACTATACTACATCTGCAAAAAGTGTCTTTATTACAAACTAGACATTAGGCCCGTTACAATAACGGGCGCTAGAACATTAGTTCTGACAGTGTTATGGGGATCTGTGGATGACACTGTTATGGGGGATCTGTGGATGACACTGTTATGGGGGATCTGTGGATAATGCACTGTTATGGGGGATCTGTGGATGATACACTGTTATGGGGGATCTGTGGATGACACTGTTATGGGGGATCTGTGGATGTCACTGTTATGGGGGTTCTGTGTATGACTGCTGGCACTGAGATGGCAGGCACGGTTATTGGTGACTGACACTGACTGCTAATATTGAGACGGCGGACACTGTCACTGGTGACTGACACTGAGACGGCAGGTACTTTGACTGGTGGCTGACACGACTGAAACTGAATGCTGGCACTGAGACGGCGGGCACGGTGATTGGTGGCTGTCACTGCTTACACTGAGACGGCGAACACTGTCACTGATGGCGGATACAGCTGGCACTCACGGCTGACACTGAGACGGCGAGTGCTTTGGTGGCTAACACGACTGAAACTGAATTCTGGCACTGAGACGGCGAACACTGTCACTGCTGGCTGATACTGCTGGCACTCACCACTTACTGGCTGACACTGACTACTTACATTGAGGCGGCAGACACTGTAACTGACGACTGACGCTGAGATGGCCGGTACTTTGACTGGTGGCTAATACGACTGAAACTGAATTCTGGCACTGAGATGGCGAACACTGTCACTGCTGGCGGATACAGCTGGCACTCACTGCTGACACTGAGACGGCGAGTACTTTGGTGGCTAATACGACTGAAACTGAATGCTGGCTCTGAGACAGCAGGCACGTTGATTGGTGGCTGACACTGACTACTTACATTGAGGCAGCGGACACTATTACTGGTGGCTGACACAGCTGGCACTGAGACGGCGGACACTGTCACTGCTGGTGGATACAGCTGGCACTCACTGCTGACACTGAGACGGCGAGTACTTTGGTGGCTAATACGACTGAAACTGAATGCTGGCTCTGAGACAGCAGGCACGTTGATTGGTGGCTGACACTGACTACTTACATTGAGGCAGCGGACACTATTACTGGTGGCTGACACTGACTGCTAATATTGAGACGGCGGACACTGTCACTGGTGACTGACACTGAGACGGCAGGTACTTTGACTGGTGGCTGACACGACTAAAACTGAATTCTGGCACTGAGACGGCGGACACTGTCACTGCTGGCGGATACAGCTGGCACACACTGCTGACACTGAGACAGCGATTACTTTGGTGGCTAACACGACTGAAACTGAATTCTGGCACTGAGACGGCGGACACTGTCACTGCTGGCTGATACTGCTGGCACTCACTACTTACTGGCTGACACTGACTACTTACATTGAGGCAGCAGATACTATTACTGGTGGCTGACAAAGCTGGAACTGAGATGGCAGGCACGGTTATTGGTCACTGACACTGACTGCTTACATTGAGACGGCGGACACTGTCACTGGTCACTGACACTGAGACGGCGGGTACTTTGACTGGTGGCTGACACGACTCAAACTGAATTCTGGCACTGAGAGGACGGATACTGTCACTGGTGGCTGACACGGACTGCTGGCACTGACACGTGACTGCTGGCACTCAGACAGTGGACATTATCACTGGTGGCTGACACTAAGACGACGGGCACTTTTACTGCTGACCTGAGATGGTGGACACTGACTGGTGGCTGACACAGACTGGTGGCACTTTCACTGGTGACTGACACATGTGGCACTGACTGCTGGAACAGTGACTGGTGACTGGCACAGCTGGAGTTTTAAGCACATGTAGGCTCTGCTCTCCTCTCCTAAAATGGCGGCACAGGGCTCCAACTATGCAGCCTGAAAAGACGACTTAGGGCTGGGGCGGTCCCTACCTTTCCTCTGCCTTTTCATTGGCTGACGATTTAATGGGCGGTCTGGTCCTTTTCACTTACTACTGCCGCAGGAGACGCAGAGCTGAGGATATGGAAACTGTGCAGCGGCCGTGTCCCATATGAATGCTGTGCCCTGTCCCCTCCTTCCCTGTCCTTTTAATGTGAGGAAGCAGACAGGACGCAGCCGCTTACCTCCTGCTGCTGCGTCCTATCTGCTTCTTGTCCCGGTCAGTGTGTGCCGAATTCTCCTGTGCGCCGCTCATGCGCACAGGAGAATTCGGCACACACGCACGGACGGCGTGTATGCCTTTTATTAGTATAGATTCCATTAATCTGGGCCTAATATAGTGTCCATAATCTGCGGTGTTCTGTAACCAATACTGTTCTACATCTGAAAACAGTGTCTGTATTGCAAATTCCAATAACCTGGGCTCATTATAGTGTCCATAATCTGTGGTATTCTGCATCCAGTACTTTAGTATATCAGGCAACAGTGTCTGTATAACAAATTTCAATAATCTGAGCCTAATATAGTGTCCATAATCTATGGTGTTCTGAAACCAATACTGTACCACATTAGAAAAGTGTCTTTATCTGCAAATTCCAATAATCTGGGCCTAATATAGTGTCTATAATCTGTGGTGTTTTGAAACCAATAATGTACTACATCTGCAAATAGTGTCTTTATTACAAATTTAAATAAACTGGGACTAATATAGTCCCCATAATGTGTGTAGTTCTGAAACCAATAATGTACAACATATTCAAACAGTGTCTGTATTGAAAATATCAGAAAATCTGGGCCCAATATAGTGTCCATAATCGCTGGTATTCTGTAACCAATACCATACTATATCTGCATACAGTGTCTCTATTGCAAATTCCAATAATATGGGCCTAATATAGTGACCATAATCTGTGGTGTTCTGTAACCAATACTGTACCACATTTGAAAAGTGTCTTTATTGCAAATTCCCATAATCTGGGCCTAATATAGTGTTCATAATCTGTGGAATTCTTAAACCAATACTGTACAACATCTTCAAACAGTGTCTATATTGCAAATATAAAAAATCTGGGCCCAAATATTGTCCATAATCTGTGGTGTTCTGTAACAAATACTGTTTTACATCAGAAATCAATGTATGTATTGCAAATTCCAATAATCTGGGCCTAATATAATGTCATTAATCTGTGGTATTCTGTAACCAATACCATACTACATCTGCATAGAGTGTCTCTATTGCAAATTCCAATAATCTGGGCCTAATATAGTGTCCATAATCTGCGTTGTTCTGTAACCAATACTGTTCTACATCTGAAAACAGTGTCTATATTGCAAATTCCAATAACCTGGCCTTAATATAGTGTCCAAAATCTGTGGTGTTCTGCATCCAGTACTTTAGTACATCAGGCAACAGTGTCTGTATAACAAATTTTAATAATCTGAGCCTAAAATAATGTCCATAATCTGTGGTGTTCTGAAACCAATACCGTACAACATTAGAAAAGTGTCTTTATCGGCAAATTCCAATAATCTGGACCTAATAAAGTGTTCATAAATTAATATATGGAGTTCTGAAACCAATACTGTACAACATCTTCAAACAGTGTATATATTGCAAATATAAAAAATCTGGGCCCAAATATTGTCCATAATCTGTGGTGTTCTGTAACAAATACTTTTCTACATCAGAGAATGTCTTTATTGCAAATTCCAATAATCTGGGCCTAATATAGTGTCCATAATCTCTTGTGCAAATTCCAATAATCTGGGCCTAATATAGTGTCCATATTCTGTGGTGTTCTGTAACCAATACTGTACTACATCTGAAAACAGTGTCTATATTGCAAATTCCAATAATCTGGGCCTTATATAGTGACCAAATTATGTGGTGTTCTGCATCCAGTACTTTAGTACATCAGGCAACAGTGTCTGTATAACAAATTTCAATAATCTGGGCCTAATATAGTGTCCATGATCTGTGGTGTTTTGAAACCAAAACTGTACCACATTAGAAAAGTGTCTTTATCTGCAAATGCCAATAATCTGGACCTAATAAAGTGTTCATAAATTGATATATGGAGTTCTGAAACCAATACTGTACAACATCTTCAAACAGTGTCTATATTGTAAATATAAAAATCTGGGCCCAAATATTGTCCATAATCTGTGGTGTTCTGTAACAAATACTTTCTACATCAGAGAAGTGTCTTTATTGCAAATTCCAATAATCTGGGCCTAATATAGTGTCCATAATCTCTGGTGTTTTGAAACCAATAATGTACTACATCTGCAAATAGTGTCTTTATTTCAAATTTAAATAAACTGGGACTAATATAGTCCCCATAATCTGTGGTATTCTGTAACCAATGCCATACTATATTTGCATACAGTGTCTCTATTGCAAATTCCAATAATATGGGCCTAATATAGTGTTCATAATCTGTGGATTTCTGAAACCAATACTGTACAATAACTTCAAACAGTGTCTATATTGCAAATATAAAAAATCTGGGCCCAAATATTGTCCATAATCTGTGGTGTTCTGTAACAAATGCTGTTCTACATCAGAAATCAATGTCTGTATTGCAAATTCCAATATTCTGGGCCTAATATAATGTCCATAATCTGTGGTATTCTGTAACCAATACCATACTACATCTGCATAGAGTGTCTCTATTGCAAATTCCAATAATCTGGCCTAATATAATGTCCATAATCTGGGGTATTCTGTAACCAATACTGTACTACATCTGAAAACAGTGTCTGCATTACAAATTCCAATAATCTGGGCCTAATATAGTGTCAATAATCTGTGGTATTCTGTAACCAATACTGTACTACATCTGCATACAGTGTCTGAATGACAAATTCTAATAATCTGGGCCTAATATAGTGTCCGTAATCTGTGGAGTTCTGTAACCAATACTGTGCAACATCTGCAAACAGTGTCCGTATTGCAAATTCCAATAATCTGGGCCTAAAAAAATTTCCATAATCTGTGGTGTTCTGTAACCAATAGTGTACTACATCTGAAAACAGTGTCTGTATTACAAATTCCAGTAATCTGGGCCTAATATAGTGTCCATAATCGGTGTTCTATAACCAATACTGTACTACATCTGCAAACAGTGTCTGTATTACAAATTCCAATAATCTGGGCCTAATATAGTGTCCATGATCTGTGGTGTTCTGTAACCATTACTATACTACATCTGCAAACAGTGTCTTTATTACAAACTAGACATTAGGCCCGTTACAATAACGGGCGCTAGAACATTAGTTCTGACAGTGTTATGGGGGATCTGTGGATGACACTGTTATGGGGGATCTGTGGATGACACTGTTATGGGGGATCTGTGGATAATGCACTGTTATGGGGGATCTGTGGATGATACACTGTTATGGGGGATCTGTGGATGACACTGTTATGGGGGATCTGTGGATGTCACTGTTATGGGGGTTCTGTGTATGACTGCTGGCACTGAGATGGCAGGCACGGTTATTGGTGACTGACACTGACTGCTAATATTGAGACGGCGGACACTGTCACTGGTGACTGACACTGAGACGGCAGGTACTTTGACTGGTGGCTGACACGACTGAAACTGAATGCTGGCACTGAGACGGCGGGCACGGTGATTGGTGGCTGTCACTGCTTACACTGAGACGGCGAACACTGTCACTGATGGCGGATACAGCTGGCACTCACGGCTGACACTGAGACGGCGAGTGCTTTGGTGGCTAACACGACTGAAACTGAATTCTGGCACTGAGACGGCGAACACTGTCACTGCTGGCTGATACTGCTGGCACTCACCACTTACTGGCTGACACTGACTACTTACATTGAGGCGGCAGACACTGTAACTGACGACTGACGCTGAGATGGCCGGTACTTTGACTGGTGGCTAATACGACTGAAACTGAATTCTGGCACTGAGATGGCGAACACTGTCACTGCTGGCGGATACAGCTGGCACTCACTGCTGACACTGAGACGGCGAGTACTTTGGTGGCTAATACGACTGAAACTGAATGCTGGCTCTGAGACAGCAGGCACGTTGATTGGTGGCTGACACTGACTACTTACATTGAGGCAGCGGACACTATTACTGGTGGCTGACACAGCTGGCACTGAGACGGCGGACACTGTCACTGCTGGTGGATACAGCTGGCACTCACTGCTGACACTGAGACGGCGAGTACTTTGGTGGCTAATACGACTGAAACTGAATGCTGGCTCTGAGACAGCAGGCACGTTGATTGGTGGCTGACACTGACTACTTACATTGAGGCAGCGGACACTATTACTGGTGGCTGACACTGACTGCTAATATTGAGACGGCGGACACTGTCACTGGTGACTGACACTGAGACGGCAGGTACTTTGACTGGTGGCTGACACGACTAAAACTGAATTCTGGCACTGAGACGGCGGACACTGTCACTGCTGGCGGATACAGCTGGCACACACTGCTGACACTGAGACAGCGATTACTTTGGTGGCTAACACGACTGAAACTGAATTCTGGCACTGAGACGGCGGACACTGTCACTGCTGGCTGATACTGCTGGCACTCACTACTTACTGGCTGACACTGACTACTTACATTGAGGCAGCAGATACTATTACTGGTGGCTGACAAAGCTGGAACTGAGATGGCAGGCACGGTTATTGGTCACTGACACTGACTGCTTACATTGAGACGGCGGACACTGTCACTGGTCACTGACACTGAGACGGCGGGTACTTTGACTGGTGGCTGACACGACTCAAACTGAATTCTGGCACTGAGAGGACGGATACTGTCACTGGTGGCTGACACGGACTGCTGGCACTGACACGTGACTGCTGGCACTCAGACAGTGGACATTATCACTGGTGGCTGACACTAAGACGACGGGCACTTTTACTGCTGACCTGAGATGGTGGACACTGACTGGTGGCTGACACAGACTGGTGGCACTTTCACTGGTGACTGACACATGTGGCACTGACTGCTGGAACAGTGACTGGTGACTGGCACAGCTGGAGTTTTAAGCACATGTAGGCTCTGCTCTCCTCTCCTAAAATGGCGGCACAGGGCTCCAACTATGCAGCCTGAAAAGACGACTTAGGGCTGGGGCGGTCCCTACCTTTCCTCTGCCTTTTCATTGGCTGACGATTTAATGGGCGGTCTGGTCCTTTTCACTTACTACTGCCGCAGGAGACGCAGAGCTGAGGATATGGAAACTGTGCAGCGGCCGTGTCCCATATGAATGCTGTGCCCTGTCCCCTCCTTCCCTGTCCTTTTAATGTGAGGAAGCAGACAGGACGCAGCCGCTTACCTCCTGCTGCTGCGTCCTATCTGCTTCTTGTCCCGGTCAGTGTGTGCCGAATTCTCCTGTGCGCCGCTCATGCGCACAGGAGAATTCGGCACACACGCACGGACGGCGTGTATGCCTTTTATTAGTATAGATTCCATTAATCTGGGCCTAATATAGTGTCCATAATCTGCGGTGTTCTGTAACCAATACTGTTCTACATCTGAAAACAGTGTCTGTATTGCAAATTCCAATAACCTGGGCTCATTATAGTGTCCATAATCTGTGGTATTCTGCATCCAGTACTTTAGTATATCAGGCAACAGTGTCTGTATAACAAATTTCAATAATCTGAGCCTAATATAGTGTCCATAATCTATGGTGTTCTGAAACCAATACTGTACCACATTAGAAAAGTGTCTTTATCTGCAAATTCCAATAATCTGGGCCTAATATAGTGTCTATAATCTGTGGTGTTTTGAAACCAATAATGTACTACATCTGCAAATAGTGTCTTTATTACAAATTTAAATAAACTGGGACTAATATAGTCCCCATAATGTGTGTAGTTCTGAAACCAATAATGTACAACATATTCAAACAGTGTCTGTATTGAAAATATCAGAAAATCTGGGCCCAATATAGTGTCCATAATCGCTGGTATTCTGTAACCAATACCATACTATATCTGCATACAGTGTCTCTATTGCAAATTCCAATAATATGGGCCTAATATAGTGACCATAATCTGTGGTGTTCTGTAACCAATACTGTACCACATTTGAAAAGTGTCTTTATTGCAAATTCCCATAATCTGGGCCTAATATAGTGTTCATAATCTGTGGAATTCTTAAACCAATACTGTACAACATCTTCAAACAGTGTCTATATTGCAAATATAAAAAATCTGGGCCCAAATATTGTCCATAATCTGTGGTGTTCTGTAACAAATACTGTTTTACATCAGAAATCAATGTATGTATTGCAAATTCCAATAATCTGGGCCTAATATAATGTCATTAATCTGTGGTATTCTGTAACCAATACCATACTACATCTGCATAGAGTGTCTCTATTGCAAATTCCAATAATCTGGGCCTAATATAGTGTCCATAATCTGCGTTGTTCTGTAACCAATACTGTTCTACATCTGAAAACAGTGTCTATATTGCAAATTCCAATAACCTGGCCTTAATATAGTGTCCAAAATCTGTGGTGTTCTGCATCCAGTACTTTAGTACATCAGGCAACAGTGTCTGTATAACAAATTTTAATAATCTGAGCCTAAAATAATGTCCATAATCTGTGGTGTTCTGAAACCAATACCGTACAACATTAGAAAAGTGTCTTTATCTGCAAATTCCAATAATCTGGACCTAATAAAGTGTTCATAAATTGATATATGGAGTTCTGAAACCAATACTGTACAACATATTCAAACAGTGTATGTCTTGCAAATATAAAAATTCTGGGCCCAAATATTGTCCATAATCTGTGGTGTTCTGTATCAAATACTTTTCTACATCAGAGAAGTGTCTGTATTGCAAATTCCAATAATCTGGGCCTAATATAGTGTCCATAATCTGTGGTGTTTTGAAACCAATAATGTACTACATCTGCAAATAGTGTCTTTATTACAAATTTAAATAAACTGGGACTAATATAGTCCCCATAATCTGTTGTATTCTGTAACCAATACCATACTATATCTGCATACAGTGTCTCTATTGCAAATTCCAATAATATGGGCCTAATATAGTGTTCATAATCTGTGGAGTTCTGAAACCAATACTGTACAATATCATCAAACAGTGTGAATATTGCAATTATAAAAAAATCTGGGCCCAAATATTGTCCATAATCTGTGGTGTTCTGTAACAAATACTGTTCTACATCAGAAATCAATGTCTGTATTGCAAGTTCCAATAATCTGGGCCTAATATGATGTCCGTGGTATTCGGTAACCAATGTGTCTCTATTGCAAATTCCAATAAAATGGGCATAATATAGTGTCCATAATCTGTGGTGTTCTGTAACTAATACTGTACTACATCTGCATACATTGTCTGTATTGAAAATTCCAATAATCTGGGCCTAATATAGAGTCAATATTCTGTGGTATTCTGTAACCAATACTGTACTACATCTGCATACAGTGTATGGCAAATTCTAATAATCTGGGCCTAATATAGTGTCCATGATCTGTGGAGTTCTGTAACCAATACTGTGCAACATCTGCAAACAGTGTCTGTATTGCAAATTCCAATAATCTGGGCCTAAATTTTTTCCATAATCTGTGGTGTTCTGTAACCAATAGTGTACTACATCTGAAAACAGTGTCTGTATTGCAAATTCTAATAATCTGGGCCTAATATAGTGTCCGTAATCTATGGAGTTCTGTAACCAATACTTTGCAACACCTGCAGTGTCTGTTTTGCAAATTCCAATAATCTGGGCCTAAATTTTTTTCCATAATCTGTGGTGTTCTGTAATAAAGAATGTACCACATTTGAAAAGTGTTTTTATTGCAAATTCCAATAATCTGGGCCTATATAGTGTCCATAATCGGTGTTCTATAACCAATACTGTATAACATCTGAAAACAGTGTCTGTATTACAAATTCCAGTACTCTGGGCCTAATATAGTGACCATAATCTGTGGTGTTCTGTAACCAATACTGTACTACATCTGCAAACAGTGTCTGTATTACAAATTCCATTAATCTGGGCCTAATATAGTGTCCATGATCTGTGGTGTTCTGTAACCATTACTATACTACATCTGCAAACAGTGTCTTTATTACAAACTAGACATTAGGCCCGTTACAATAACGGGCGCTAGAACATTAGTTCTGACATTGTTATGGGGGATCTGTGGATGACACTGTTATGGGGGATCTGTGGATGACACTGTTTTGGGGGATCTGTGGATAATGCACTGTTATGGGGGATCTGTGGATGATACACTGTTATGGGGGATCTGTGGATGACACTGTTATGGGGGATCTGTGGATGTCACTGTTATGGGGGTTCTGTGTATGACTGCTGGCACTGAGATGGCAGGCACGGTTATTGGTGACTGACACTGACTGCTAATATTGAGACGGCGGACACTGTCACTGGTGACTGACACTGAGACGGCAGGTACTTTGACTGGTGGCTGACACGACTGAAACTGAATGCTGGCACTGAGACGGCGGGCACGGTGATTGGTGGCTGTCACTGCTTACACTGAGACGGCGAACACTGTCACTGATGGCGGATACAGCTGGCACTCACGACTGACACTGAGACGGAGAGTACTTTGGTGGCTAACACGACTGAAACTGAATTCTGGCACTGAGACGGTAGACACTGTCACTGCTGGCTGATACTGCTAGCACTCACTACTTACTGGCTGACACTGACTACTTACATTGAAGCGGCAGACACTGTAACTGACGACTGACAGTAATCTGGGCCTAATATAGTGTCCATAATCTGTGGTGTTTTGAAACCAATAATATACAACATCTTCAAACAGTGTCTGTATTGAAAATTTTGGCCCAATATAGTGTCCATAATCTGTGGTATTCTGTAACCAATACCATACTATATCTGCATACTGTGTCTCTATTGCAAATTCCAATTATATGGGCCTAATATAGTGACCATAATCTGTGGTGTTCTGTAACCAATACTGTACCACATTTGAAAAGTGTTTTTATTGCAAATTCCCATAATCTGGGCCAAATATAGTGTTCATAATCTGTGGAGTTCTGAAACAAATACTGTTTTACATCAGAAATCAATGTCTGTATTGCAAATTCCAATAATCTGGGCCTAATATAATGTCATTAATCTGTGATATTCTGTAACCAATACCATACTACATCTGCATAGAGTGTCTATATTGCAAATTCCAATAATCTGGGCCTAATATAGTGTCCATGATCTGCGGTGTTCTGTAACCAATACTGTTATACATCTGAAAACAGTGTCTATATTGCAAATTCCAATAATCTGGGCTTATCATAGTGTCCATAATCTGTGGTGTTCTGCATCCAGTACTTTAGTACATCAGGCAACAGTGTCTGTATAACAAATTTCAATAATCTGAGCCTAATATAATTTCCATAATCTTTGGTGTTGTGAAACCAATACTGTACCACATTAGAAAAGTGTCTTTATCTGCAAATTCCAATAATCTGGACCTAATAAAGTGTTCATAAATTAATATAGGGAGTTCTGAAACCAATACTGTACAACATCTTCA